>JABFPN010001493.1:0-28701 GCA_022817305.1 Leptoteleia sp. ZL-2020 | reverse complement strand
GGGGAAGAACTAAGAATTTCCTTTCATAAATTTATAATGGTGTTAATAAATTAACTGAACTGTTAATAAGATTTAGTTCGTGCGATTTATCAATCGTAGATACCTGATGAAGGGTATATTAACAATTGATTTCAACGGACATGAAAAGGAAAGATGTATCGACTTGATAACTTTCCAGATGGAAACTATAATATGTCCCAGTGCTGGTACAGCATGAGCACTAGAATAACTATGATAGTATTAGAATGATAACGTCTGCTGAAGTATGGCCCAGTTGTTAACCAGTACAGATTTAGTACTGGATTAACACTGGTCTTATACTGGTTGAAAGTCTGACTACAACAGAATTGATGACTCTCCAGAGTTGGTACAACATGGCCGCCACTGTGGCCTATATAAAAGTGTTGTACTGATAAATCTAAGTAAATTTAACTTTTCCTAATATATCAATCAACTTTACATTACTGGAATATAATTACTGGAATATACCTTGAAAAAGAAACTCATTCGCTCTAAATTCCAAAAATTAACCAAACAAATACCATACAGCTCTTAATATACCAATTAATTATATAAAAAAACTCTTTACGCCAATATAACAATTAAACTATTTTAGGTATTATGCAAATTCCCAGCTTTTGAAGAACAATTTGCAAGACTCAACTTCTTCATTATTTATCACGAAATCAATGGATTCCATTTACCGAATCAACCACGCGCAACTCGTCGAGTCGTCGTTATCTTTTACAAGGGCGTATCTTCATTGGTCCGAGGGTCTTCCCACTATAAACGAACGCGATCTTTCCTCCTCCGTATTAACGCTTCCCGTCTCTCTCGAGCCAGCATTGAATTGCACGTAACAACGCCATATCAGTACTTGGCGTAGCGCGAGTGACATCCCACGTTTTCTATTGGTCCAAGGGAGCATCAGCCGTGCCCCATTGGTCAATTGTGGAGCATCTCTGCTCATCCTCGCGTCTGCGCGCGCCCGCCGGGATCACTCGGCACGCAATGTTTCGTTTACCAAAATGGTGAATGATAATTAAGCTTCGATACACAAAAGACTATGCTTTTAAAATAATATAATAAATGGAAATTAATAATTTAAAAATGGCTTTAAATAGTAGAAAAAGAGCTTTAAAAATTACACAGAAAAAAAAAATTAAAAATTACTGTGCTGGAAACTTAAAGCAAAGCCTTTTGTACTATATAGGAAAAATTACCATACCAGTACAGTAAAAATTATGGTAAAACACTAAAATGTTATAATACAATAAAAGTTATGGCAAACACATTGAAATATTTGAAAACACGGTAATTTTTACTGTATTGACACGGTAATTTTTCCTATTTATACATTCGGCTTCGTTTTAAATTTCCAGCACAGTAATTCTGAACAGTTTTTTGTTTCAGTGTACACATTTTATCATTCCAATCGTTTGGAAATTTTCAAATTTGCAAATAATTTGCCCCAAGCGCGCCATGTCCGCATTCAAGCTTAAACCGTCCATAAATAAAGACCCTTTTATTTTGCAATTCTCGCACGAAACTGAATAATTCGTCTGTTTTCGAATCTAAGAATAAATCAAGATAAACCGGCGAGAAGAGTTAGTTCCGATGTGGTCTCGGTCGTCATCCTCGCGGGCAAAACTTGGCTGTCTCCCAGAATAGCATACTCTGTTACTCATATCCTGTCATACGTCTCGCAATAACCCTCGTCCATAATGCGGCAAAGCTATTACCGCAGGGACAAACTCATTTTGCAACGAGCAAAGTTGAAGAACCACGGGAAATAAGGGGCACAAAACCGGATCTTTTGTAATATCTCATGGTAATACGTTTCGGGGAAGACAAAAAGAAACTTAATATATCGCACTTAGACACTTATATTTGAAATTCTGAAAATCGCACGGACGAGAGAAAAGAAGAGTTGTAAAAAGTGTTAGACTTTGTGGTAAATGCTAGATAAACTTGTCTAATGGGAAGAAATATGCGAGTTTAGTAAAGTGTGCTTCAAGTTAAATAATAATAATGCTTGCAGTATATTTTACTTAACTCGAATAGTATTTCTTAAAATTAGACGAATATATCCAGTGTTTACTAGAAGCTCACAGAATTTTGATCTTTAAAACAGCTTTTGACAAAGTGAAATTTAATCGTCGAAACATGCAAATAACTTAGTGTTAAGAATAACTTAAACAAATACTTAAGACATAAAATTTGACTCTCCTCGGTTACTCCCTTTCAAAATATAAATAAAGAAAAACCGTTTCATCAAAATCAAAATCATCCAAGCTACAATTCTCCTTGCTCCTGTTAATCTTACAAGTCGGAGACGAGAAAAACCGCAGGTTTTAAAATAATTTCACTCCGATGTATTTCGCTCTTCTGGATGGTAAAAAGAATTTCAACGGTGGCGCAAGCGAAGAGGGAAAAAAAGGGTTGGAATCGAGGTATGATAATTGGAGACGACAAAGAAGAGGAATCCAGACTGGGGAGACCGGGAACGGGTGGAGGGAGGGGTGGGGGCGATGAGGAGGAAGATCGAAGGATGGAAGCAAGGATGGATGGAAGAAAGGAAGGTAGATAGGTGGGTAGGTAGGTAGGTAGGTAGGTAGTTGCCATAGCTACCAGAAACCGCAGCCACCGCCAGCAACGATGGGATAGGTGTCACTGACTCCTGGGTAGCGAAAAGCGAATCCACACGCACGCACACGTAGACGCGGGCAAATCCGCCCGCGTGTTCGCCGTATACGTGTGCAACGCTCGGCTACGTGTGCGTGCGCTCGTACTTATTGTACGTGGCGCTGCGTTTGCGACTCGTGACGAATCTGGTCTCGCACTTTGATTGCTGCCACGACCACCGCTGTCGCTCGCCGTTCCTCGGCATTGTGTTCCGCAAGTCATTACAAATATCGCAGAAGATCGCAATCCGTGAGCGCGCCGCTCAAAGTACCCCCGGCGTTCCAACTTTTCGTCGGCGGCTTAAAAGTTATTGCCAAGGCGACAAACTTCTGCAGTTTTAGTAGCGCTCGCTTATTTGTTATAAGTATGAAAAAGACGCTCGGCTAATTAGCATGCGGTTACTTTTCACTTTCAATGGGAGAAGGAGGTTTTTCGGTGCACCCATCTCGGACGAGAAATTAAGCTTTCAATGGAATGAAAGGAAATTTATTGCGGATATTCTTTGAGATAATAATTAAAGCATCTACTATGTTGAAAGACTGGAAATATTACAGTAAAGTACTTATTTAATTAAAGTATAATTGGAAAGAGATCATTAAAATTGATTACTTTTAGGTAGAGTCAAGTTCATAATATTTTGTTAATCGACGTTATTTGAAAATTATCATCACAATTAGTTTCTAAATGTTAGATTCAGTCCAAACATTCCATTATTTTAGTGGTGTATGATCGCTGCTTAAGCAACGGAATCAAATAAAAGAGATGGTTTATTTTTGAAAGCTTAATTTAATCGTTGTTGGCGGCTACAGTTATGAATGCAAACGATTAGCAGACACGAATGAACGCGTTTTAAAACTTAAGGTGAAACAATTTTTTGCCTTTTTCGCACTGTTTAGAGTATTTTTAATAATCTTGTTAAAGTACAAAATTTCGCGGCTAAATGGGCAGTACTTTTGTATAGCTTTCATTCCTTAAATAGCAGTATATTTCGCGAACTAAAACTAATATTATAATAGTTACTAATAATTTAATAAATATATATTTATTATAAAAATAAATTTACGTCAGTTACAAAGTAAAGTAATTTTTGTTGTACTTTTTTCTGCGTATAGTGAATCAATTAAAGGCAAATATTTATCTTCAACAATTGATTATTAAAACATAACTTTAACAAAAAAAAAAAAAACAAATAAAATAACGAATCGATTTATCCAGTATAGTACAAAGTATTCTCGAACTGACGAACAGTTCTATACGCGGGCCCTTTTTTGTAATGTTGCATTTTGCCATTATTTAAAAATACACTAAACCCCGCGACATGAACGCAAGATTCGTTTGACATTTCGCCTTAAGAAAAGGAGAGAGCGGAGTCGTAGAAACGGTGCTCGCATTTAAGCAAACGAATCTTTTGTTTTGCGCCGGCTGCGCGACTCGTGATCGTCTTTTTGAGTCACGATCGCGAAAGAGTCTTCGCCTTGCGTTATCCACACGCGACCCTACGTGCGCACCGTTTTAATGTGCGCCCGTGTGCATACATTTGTGCGACGAGTCTCCTTCGACGAATCATAAAACGTCTGCTTTATAACGCAAGTCGCATATTTAACTCGGTATCTGATGATGCATGCTCTCATTTTTAGAATTCATTTTTCAACCGCGCCGCAACGTTCAGTCGATTTGCACGTTACAAAGTATAATTCTTGGGATTTGAATTTTTCGCTCGAATAAATCTTCAAAGAAATATAACATCGAAAACAATTTGAGCCACTTATAATTTTGCTGTACTGAAATTGCTCTTTTATTAATATATTTAAGAAGGATATAAGCCAAGCCCCCCTCTTAAATTTAATATTATAATTAATTAATATACCTTGGTAATAAAGAATATCCTAAGATATTCCAGAAATATTTTCCAAAAGTATTCCTATGTCCAATTCCCAGATTATATGGAATATTTCTGGAGTCAAAGACTAGAATATTTCTTTGGTAGATTTAAAATGTTTTTAAAATGTATTAAAGTATTCTGTACTATTATGATAATTAAATTGAATTACGTAATGTGCTTATATTTACTATCTAAAGCAACTAAGATTAGAAAGATAAGTAACTATATGCTATTATTAATAGTTATTTTTATAATTATCCTAAATACTACTCTTATTCTACAATAAATCCTAAATGTTGTTCCCTCAATTTAACATCCATGCCAGTCGTGCTTCAAAAACAAAAAAAAAAGGAAAATCCAGCAGCAACAAAAAACTATCATTAACAGTTAATTCCCTTTGGCGAAGACATAAAAGCAAGAACAACTCAAAAATCCATTCCGGCAAATGGAAATAATAAAATTCGGTTATCCTTGGTTTATGGGTGAACTTCGCGGAAAAATAAAAACAGAAAAGAGTTACAAATCAAGTAACTAAAGAAGAAAAAAACAGTAACGCGCGAGGAGGAATAAAAAGAACGAAAGGAAAGGAAAAGAATGCGGAACTGTAGGAAAGGTGAATTACGCCAATGGCGTAATTCACCTTCATCTTAGCGCCGCGTCTCCGCCACTTATCGCTCGTAGGTCCAATTCGCTTCGCGGTTTCCATGGAAACCCGCGGAAAAACCTATCGATTCTCCCTTTGGTCTCGGGCAAAAGAGAGAACTCTTCCAAGAATTTTCCGTCCCCCCCCCCGTCGTTCTCGTCTTTTCCCTTTACCATTGACCCCCACCCCCCTCCCATCCGCGCCCCGCGTCGTACATCTTTGGGCTCCTTTTCGCTTCCTTTTTTTTCCCCCCTCTCTTTATTTATTCGAGTCTTCGCGTTCCCCTCGGCGCGACGTGGAAATTTAGGCGATATCTTTTCCTCTTGCTTCTTGGGCTCTCGAAAGCCCCAAGATTGCTCTTTCAGAAGGCACCATTCGCACGTCGCCCCGAGATCGTTCGAGAGCTTTATTTCGCTAATAAGACCGGACCGTGGTGCGCTTGTTATTGAAACAATAAAGAATGTCCCCCGCGCCCGAAAAATGGAAAACGGGCCAGAGCGAAGCGCCGTTCCCTGCTACTTACGAGGTTCGCAGCGGAGACGACGCTACGTGCGGTGTACGTGCGCGGGATGCCGAATATCTATCGAGTCCAGGAGGAGGATTTATGCGTACAATGTTCAGCTGCGAAAGCACTTATTGATTTCAGTGATTGCTGTTTTATGATCGTTCAATAACATTATGTTTATTATTAGAATAATTGAGGATTGATGCTTGAAAAGAAAAGGGTGTAATATAGATGACTAACATGTTAGTAAAGTGAAGATATACTAGAAAAAATTAATAAAAACAACGGAAGATGGTAAGAGGAATTCAGTCATCAAGACTTCTTTTTATCTTCTCAATCTGGTATTCATTTTTGGAAGTATCCTACAGTCCCGATTCCCTTATTACATCGTGTTTCCTATAAAATATCTTAATAATACAATGATGCATCTTAAAATAAACTTAATATCTACACTATCAATACGAATCGTTTATTTCCTGGTATAAAAGGAAGGTTGCGTCGTCAAATCTAAAACAGAAACGTTGACAATGGATATAAAAATATGATCAAATTCCTTCTGGCAAAAATTCCAGATTTAAAGCGCACTCAAATTGTAGATCAGCGTATAAGCGGGTGCAACGGGCGTGCATTATCGAATGTCGATCGAGCGTCACCGATAGAGAGGGTCTGCAATAAATGCTCTCGCTCGACTTTACATCGAAAAGTATGATATAAACGAGGAGTTTCGGTACAGAATCGTATCTGGTGGAGAATCGATAGAGCTCCCGCCGTGAGTGGCACAGTGCGAGACACGATTCCCGGATTCCACCTCGAAAAGGCCACCCCTAAAAACCTCATTTACTAACCGCGGTCGCTTTCCATCGCTGCCTCCTCTCGAAGCGCGGTTACAGAATGGAACCGGCCGGCGAAGAAAGCAGGACCCGAAGAGAGAGCAACCGTACAGCCGAACAATGACTTCACTTCGGAGATTCGGAAATGTCAAGCTACGTTACTGAATAGAAGACAGATGAAGAACTTGCTGCTTTAGGATTCTCCTACCAGGCGACACGCGAGACGATCGCCTCGCTGGAAATTTGCAATTTACTGAGAAAAGAGCCCTGCATAGGGTTGGATTTGAAAGAGGGATTTCAAGTACTCACATTAGTTATATGCTGAGAAATATATATGTGAGTTAAATTAGCCAACTTGAATTTATTTAATTAACTTTTCCTAGTACTATTAACAGGAGTTGATCAAATAGAGTGTTTAGAAACATTTGGAAGGTCACGTAAATACAAGAACAGATTGCTATTTAACCCTATATTGGTTGAATTTTTGTTAAATATAAATCTGCAGACAACTTAGAAGGAATTATTTACTTTGATATTGTAGGTTGAAAGTGATGCCAACATAATCAAAATTGTTACTGGTTATCTCAAAGACGTTATATAGCCCTAATATATATGGTACATTTCTGGAATATTAATAAAAATTTGTGAATCGCCTAAGAATAGACCAGAATTTTTGTAACAGGACAATAGAATATTTCTTTTGTATACTCAGAATATTTTCAGAATTTACCAAAAATATTCTTTGCTATTAGGGAATTAAGATGTGCACGTCATTTTCTGATAACATTAAAATTTATTTAAAAAAAAAACATTAATCTTAACAAGGACTGAACTCAAGATCTACCAGATACAACCACCACTTTACCATTCGGTTATCATGACACCTATCGCAAGGCATTGAACTAAATTAAAACCAACAAATTATTCTTTCATTATTTTTAATTTATTTAAAATTTTAATTTACTTTCATTTACCAACTCAATGTTTACTTAATACTTCTAAAAATCACGAAAATTGGCTTGTTAAAATCCCATCATTTGTAATGACGCGGGCACTTCGCGTTACAGAATAACGCGTCAATTATTTTTGCATAACGAACTCGTCAATGGCAAAATAATGATCGCGCCGCGTACGTTAGCGGTACCATTTGTCAGATCGCCATCTCCTTGGACATTAATAAGCGACGCAGTGTACCCACTTTTATCCGCCGCGAAAATAAAGCGCGCGTGCACATTATTTCTAGTTAATCGCACGTGGACGATCGAGTCCTCCAACGATCGTCGATTTTTGTCCCGAAACGCTCGCTCGGAAACGTTAAATGGCCCTAATAATGCGAAATCTCGCCGCTCATAAATATGAGGTGACGCCGCTATCGCCCTCTTAAGATCTAGGTGGCATGTCCCGAAACTGCGTTGCCGTGTCTCGTGTGATACCATTCGCGCTCACGTTAACCGCTCAAATCGCTCACGACAAGCGCGCGCGCGCCCCCTGCCTTATCATACTCGAGACGCTTACGATCTTCCCTGCTCTTTATGCTATCCTTAATACGGGTTAAAATCTATGCTGCAGTGCGACATTATTTCGCAGCGACTCGTCCAACTTCCCCCCCCTCCCCCCTCCCCCCCCCCCCCCCAATTCTCGCTCGCGTTCGTTCCAAATAATTGGCAACTTCAATTAATAAACCCGGAGATCGCAACGCGCCTTAATATATATTTATTGTTACGCTAATTAAAACGGCTGCTGTTTTATAATGAATTTTTCGAGAGCGATAACGCAAAAGGAAAATTCTCGTCGATGAAATCTTTTTTAACATGATATTTGAATAAACATGAGCATGTTCCTTTTTTTTCTTCTTCGGCCCAGTATTTTATGGTTTATTTGATCTGATGAGAAATTATTTCGTAATTAAACTCGAGGAGATCTCGTTTATGAAACTAATTAACGAGTGACAAGTGAGTAGTAGTAACTATATGATGCATTTTTATACCTTTTACAGATATAAAATGTAAATATTCGTATAGAAAGGCGTGGAGTGTACGGTATCGTCGTTCAAGCCTATTTGAAGAATTATTTCCGAAGCATTAGACTACTTATTTGGTATATTCAAATTATTTTCATTATATACCAAAAATATTCTTTGCTATTAGGGTTATAACTAGGTAAAAGGTATAGGATAAAGGGTGGGGGTAACCCCCCACTCCTCTCAAAAGTCTTAAGGCAAAAAGTTAAATATGAATAAAGAAAAACATTTCCATACGATTTAATTACTAAATAATAGTTTCACATTTAAGATTTAGCTTAAAAATAAACGCACCATATCAATGCCACCGTCTAAAAAACGTAAAATAAAAAGTCCTCTATGAAAATACAATTCCAGCAATGAATAACCCTGGAGGGGTATATATATACCGTTCAAGCGATGTGCCATTAATTAAAAAAGAAATATAAAACAGAAGTCATGAAATATGTATGTATTCAAAGTGAATGACTGTCCCTTATTCCTTAGGACCGTTCGACTTTATTTTAGTGAAATAAAATTGAACGATGTCCAGTCCAGTGTACATAATTGTCACGTGGCGCTTACACATTACCATTTATAATTATTATACCGGGGTACATGCGACATGGCTGCACTGTCGTTCGTATCGTGGAGACGATGAAAAACGGATGTATTAACGAGCTACGAAGTTCGAGGAGCTAGGGTCAGGATGGACGAAGGGAAGGAAGGACACGACAAGCGGAGGAAACACTGTCGCGTGCTATCCTCATATACGGGCGATTGTATGCGCGTGAAAGTTAATTTCGGCGAAGAAAAAACCAGCTTGGGGCTGATTAATTTCTGATATTCAAGCGTTAATTAACAGCGAATGAAAGTAAAGTTACTTTTTTTTTTTTTGAAGGATAAGGTGAAGTTGTAAAAATTTGGAATTAATTTTTTGATGATTTGATGTTAAAATGAGAAAAATGATAGCAAAATAATTAACTGTAAATGTGCACTAGGATTGATATATTTAAGATTAAACTTCTTATATGGAACTGAAGAATGAAACGTTTTTAAATTTGAATATTTAAACAAATAATGTTCGTAAACATCTGGAAAGTCAAATTAATGAAATAAAGATAATAATATTGTTCGTTTACATCCGAAGGGCATAATAATGGATGTAAATACAAAACATTGAAATTACATAGTAATCCCTGTTAATAAAATCTAGCTGGGATCCTACATAGGAATTTGGCACCGGAAATCAGCTAGTTTCCTAGGTAGGTTCCTAGGCAGTTCTAGGATTTTGCCTAGTTTCCTAGCTGGGGTCCTAAGGTCGAAAACTAGTTGATGTCTGATCCTAAATTCCAACCTAGGACCCCAGCTAGGACATTAGACAAGATCCTATAACTACCTAGGAACCTACCTAGGATTCTACATAGTAATTTGCACCGAAAATCAGCTAATTTCCTAGGCAGGTTCTTAGGTTCGTAGATAGTTATAGGATTTTGACAAGTTTCCTAGTTGGGGTCCTAGGTCGAAAACTAGTTGATTTCTGATCCTAAATTCCAACCTAGGACCCCAGCTAGGACACTAGGCAAGATCCTATAACTACCTAGGGAACTAGCCGGTGCCCAATTCCTATGTAGAACCCCAGCTAGATTGTTTTTAACAGGGAAAATTGAAATATTTCTATATAATCAGTATCCCAAGCGTATACGGTCCTGACTTTGAAGATAGTTCCAAAAATCGAATAGTTTCTAAAATTTTTGATTGAATTGTTTGGAAATTTTGACTGCACTTGAATATCATATCATCAAAATTGTTAGTTACTTGGAACTAAGTGATATCAAATATACAGATTGATTTACAACAGTAAAATGAATGTGTGATTTTGTTAAGTTGAAAAAAAAAGAGGAGATTGTATGAAAAATGAAGTTAGCAAATTTATCTGATAAAATGAGCTTTTGATTTTGTACACCCCCAATGAAAATCTCTGACGCGATGGCGTGTCGTGTGACAACAGGGACATCACACATACAACGCAGGGTGAAAGGTCGGAAGGACATAGCGTGTCCGGTATCTCGTCCAGGGATCGCTGGAGACATTTTCTTCCCATACCCCCCTTTCCCTTCTAAGTGAAGTCAGTACCTCAAATGACCATCGTCAACCCTACAAAAGTACTAGCGTTCGACACGACAGTCCCAACTCTTCAAATTCTCGTGTTCTTGTTTATCATGAATAAGAAACAAGAGCCATCAAAACTGGCAACTAGTTTCAACAAGAAAATCCATACTTTAAGAGAAGATAGAAGAAGATAACGCGCTTTATTTATTCCAATTGTAAAAGTTCACGAGTGAACTGAAACCTGTGTCAATATTCTTAAATGTTCCTGAGAACTGCAAAGCTTGCAGATAATGAAGATCCTGAAAGTCAGAATAGAAATAGAAATTTCTGAAAAAAACAAAAGAAGAAACTTTTGTCTAATTGGAAAAGAATATCTAAATCCATATGGAAAAAAATAATTATTACAGTAATGTCCTCTACATGGAAAAAATTTCTATTTAGATCTAACATGAACTCGAATAAAATCTGTTTGATGCAAATCAACACATACTCAAAAATCAAATAAATTATGTCCAGAAAATAAATGCAAGTTCCCCATGTTACAAATAAATATCTTTAAGTATGATCTTGTTAAAAGAAAAGCTTTGTAATCAATATTTACATACAAACCGACACATACTTTGTAATTTTCCTTGATCATTTTCAGATATTCGGATTATTAAGATATTAAAATGTTGCTACTGTTCAATTTTCTTATTAAAATATTTACTTGATAAATATTTATTTCAAACAAAATAAATATAACATTTGATATAACATCTGTATTCTAATATATGTAAATTTTTTGTTCGAATAATAAATGGCTTTTTGACATAAATAAAGTACTTTTAAATTCAAACAAAGTAAGTTCATAAAGTTTCAAGCATTAATTTTAAAGAAAGATATCCTTATTGCACGTATTTCCAATTAAAAGTGAAATGATCAACAACAAATATGACCTTATTTTTATTTTTACACATTACACTAAGGAAAACATAACAGATAATATTAGTGTTTTTAACTTTGTTCCAAATGCAAGTCAATTTTCAATCAAAATTAGTTTTTTATATGAAAATATTTCCATTTTAAATTCTAATTTACTTATAATTAATAACTTATATTATTATATTTATTATATTATATAATATATAATATATCTTAATAATTTAAATACTAAATTAAAATAAACAGTAACATTTATTCAAAGATTGTCATGTATCCAAAAAAAAAAAAAAAAAAAGTTAAAAGCGGTAATATTTTCTGACATTTATCTCAATGCAGTTAAAATTGAGTAATCCATAATGTTACATTGTAATATAATCATATTATGTACAATGTTGTAGAATAAACCTTTTATTTTTCATCGAACAGTTAACTGCTTCTCAAATTATTTTATCCAATTAGATTACTTTTTAAGAATCAAAAATACTGCTCTCACAATACCATGCATTTCATTATTTATTTATATACATATTAAATTAATTTCGTGCTAAATGGTCAAAACCGTGTTGTGTTATTTTAGAAGAAAAGTGAACAGTAGGCCATTCTTTCTTTTTAAAATGATCAATATACATTGACATTGTAGGTCGTAAAGTATGCTGTTGAGTAAATACTGGTGTAGGGTGAATCGATGGCACGATAAGAAGTCAACTTTTGCATGGTAGTTTGACGCTGACCAGTTTGTACGAGTAACAGAGAGTAGCAGTGTTTGTCAGTTTTGTTTAAGCACCAGGGGTATAACTTGACTGAAGAAACCGGAGTTCTTACAGACATAACAACTCTTGTTACAAGTCTTTCTGTATTGTATTTTCTATTATTTTTTTTCTTTTCACCTAAACGTGCCCTTTATATTCCAGATCAATTGACGTTCACTTATATTGTTGTATTTTTAAACAAGATCATTTCAATTTAACCAAAACATAATTTAACCGATGTGTATTTGATTTCAATCAATGACCTCTAAATTTCTTTATCGCAAAATAATATAATTTTGCTTTCAAATTCATTTATTTGAATGCTACAATGTATATATGGTATGGTTTTTGAAAACCAAAATATTTGATTGTGTTATTTTTGGAAAACAAGTACTTTATAATGATATAAATATAACAAGTATAAATATAATATGATATATCAAATGTAAAAATTTTTAATATTAATATACATTTTAATAAAAATTACATTTTTTGTTAATAAATGATTTGCAAAATTGAATTCAAATGCAGCCTTTTAATGCAAATATAAATGCTACAATTGGAAAAAATGATTTGCTTTGAGTATAAGAAAATAGGTAAAAATGTATACAATGCATTTCTCAATTTGTTCGTTCGTAAAAATTCTATTAAAAAATTGCACATACTTGTTTTGCATTATTACAAAAAAAATTATTTTTGGTTATTTTTTATTATATATTTACTTATAAAAGTGAATTATGATTTTTAGGTTATTTCACATTACTATTTATTTACATTATTTATCTTTATCCCAATCTTTTGTCCCAGTCCCAATATTTTAATTTTAGGATATACATTTAACATATATTAAGATGCATTTTGTACTCAAAATTGCAGAATAGGTTAAATATAGATAAAATTGCATACCTGGATCGTGTTTCTGGATAAATATTTATAACCAAATAATTGATATTACGTTTATAATTCAAATAAGTCGCATTAACCTTCAAATCCAATTTTATAATTCAGCAATATGATTCCTGGTTTAAATTGTAAAACAAACATAATAAAATGTAATAACGTTTAAGAAAAACTGCACACAATATTAAAAACTTATTTATATTTTGTATAACCGCGTTAAAATTACGTAACCGAACTACTATAATGAATCAGCATTTTTAGGCCGATCTCATGCGCCATCTGAAGTTGATGCGCCCCGAACTAATCGACAAAGCAGAAAAATTTAAATATAGCTCTCAATTTATTAATACTTTTCAATATTAAAAAAACAAAAAGAATAAAAATTACTAAAACAATTTTGTTTTAAAAAACAATCTTCATTATTTAATAAAAGAAATTAAACATTTAATTATAAAAAAATTTTTAATCGATTTTACAATAGTACATGTAACAAAAATAAATTTTTTTCTAGAAAAAATGTTAAAGATCGATAAAATTTCCTATTTGGATCATATTTTTGGTTAAATATTTATAACCAAATAATTAATATTACGATTATAATTCAAATAAATCGCACTAACCTTTAAATCCAATTTTATAATTCAGCAATATGATTCCTGGTTTAAATTGTAAAACAAATATAATAAAATGAAATAACATTTAAGAAAAATTGCACACAATATTAAAAACTTATTTACATATGATATAAACGCATTATAATTACGTAACCAAACTTAACAATACGACAAAAACTTGGCGGCGCCCAGCGAGTACAAAATGAATCAGCATTTTTACACAGATTTCATGCGCCATCTGAAGTTGGTGCGCCCCGAACTAATCGACAAAGCGGCAAATTTAAATGTTGCTCTCAGTTTATTAGTACTTTTCATTATTAAAAATACAAAATAAAATTAAAAATATAAATTCCTGAAACAAATTTAAAAAAACAATCTTTAAACAAATTTAAAAAAATTATTTAATAAAAAAAAATTTAATTATAAACAAATCAATAAAATCGCGTTTATAATAGCATATGTAACAAAAATAATTATTTCCTAGAAAAATTGTTACTTTTTATTTTAAGCCCAATAAAAATTAAATTTATATAAAACACTTATAATATTTCTATATTATTCCAATTTTAAATTACATAATAAATACTATTTATAAAAAAATAAATAATTTTATTAGTAATGAATGTATAGGAATAAAATGACCATTAAAAAAATGTACCGGTAGAACAAAAACAAACGTCATTTGTTTAATTCATTTTTGAGTTTTTGTTTTCCAATTAATTGTTTTCTAAGTAAAACAATTATAATTAAAATGTATCATTAAATTTAATGTAGAGATATAAAAATCTTTAATAACTATCTGCGCATACTTCATTAATGTTGTAATAATTAAAATATTTATTGATAAATTAGATATTACATTATCTTCACATACTAAATAAATGTTTCTCACAACAATTACTCTGTAGATACTTCTACGAACATGAGAATTGTTAAAAGCAAAACATCAAATGAAATTACCTTTGGTAGGCAAAGGTATATCTTTGGAAGGTAATTTAATTTAAATTAATGTATAAATTTCCCAAATAAAAATATAAATAATGTATTTTTATATGAATAATAAACTAATTATTAGTTAACTTAATTAATTTTTTTCGTTATTAATTTGTAATTACTTTTTAGAATTTATCTTCTTATTTTTTTATTATAACTATGACATATAATTTAAATATTAATTTAATTAATAATTAATGACTATTTATTTATATTTTATCAACATTCCACTTTAATAATCCACCTGTAACAACGATAATATAACATTTCGGTAATAAAAAAAAACCCAACAAATTAAATTCATCAATATCTACTTTTAAGTTATTTCAACGTGTCGCGCCAGTTCGAAAAGGTTCACGCGCATGAGCGTACAAAGTCCGCCCGATTAATAGCACGGCAAACTTCGCGCTTTATTTTTTTTTTCTCAATTCCCTGCATCGACAACTTCAAATTGCTTCAGTTGCAAGGAAATGGCGTCTCAGGTGGAGTTCGTTGCGCCAAATTTTACAATTCATGAATGAATTCTACGTTTCATTATGATTTTTACATGAGATGAATCACAAATCGAACGTGGTAAGTACGCACTTTCGTTTGACGCAAACCGCGCCGTGAAATTCGCCCGAAATCCCGCGTCGTTCATTAAATTCAATAACCCGACTAATCGCATGTAAACAAACACAAATTTCGAATCCAATGCCTGACAAGTTTTAAATCTGTTAACTGTCACTTTTTTACCCGCTCACATTTATTCTGCCAATTTACACGATTTAATCGCTCCCTTTTGTTGCAATTCAATTGTTAAACCGGAATATCTTTGCCTTATTTGCTTATTGTTGAAAAATAACCTGGGGCTGATTTGGAGCAATTGCAGCACGTTGCGATAATTATATTAAACAATTAAATAATTAATAACTAAATTCCGCGACCAGTTTTTCTCAAATTGAGTTGCTGTTTAAGGATTTAGACCAAATGTCAGAATATCGATGAATATTTCAGATGAATCAATGCGTATTAATAAATTCAGCCTGGATAGCAACTAAATGTGTACTATGTGAAATAAAAAATTTGAGATTTAATTCAGAAAGTTTTGTGGAAATTTATAATCCGATAAATTATTCGTAAATTGCACATATTTATCTTATATATTTACTATATTTTATTCCCTTGTAGAAATTAATTATGAAAATTGCTGAAAAATCACAATTTTAGCAGGTTTTCAGTGTTTTTCAGCAAAACTAGGATTTAATTACTAATAATAAATTTTATGCCAAATTAAATTTAATACCAATTCATATTTTGAATTAAAGTATATCACAGTTTTGTTTTATATATAGTATTTACAAATGCATGAAAAACCTTCACTATATCAGCATTTTAATGTTTCATGGCACATGCTCCTTAAATTATTTATCACTTCCATAACAAACAAATAAATCTGTCCATTCAAAATATATTAATGTTATTTTTAAGTTAATTAACAAGCTTGTATAGATAGAGATAATTAATGTTAAATACTTTTTTTATGACTATAAGTACACATATTTGAGAAACATGCTTGTGTTTACATTAAGTATAGTATTTAAACTATTTACTTACAGAACACTCCTATAATAGCGTCTAACCAGCTGACAATAATGAACGAAGTTAGCGGAGGAAAGCAAGAGCTGGCTGGCACTTCATCATGGGAGACGATACCAGCTCAACAATTGCCATCTATATCAACGATACATCACCATCATCAGCCCTTGCCACAAGAAACAAGTCCGCCTGTAACACAAGTTATAGTTCCTACTCCAGTTAAATTGCAAGCACCAATTTTGTCACCTCCACCAAACGTGGAGCATTGTACAGTTCTTACTCATATGCAGCAACCAAGTTTAATGACGCAGGTTTAAAATTTACTCTTATTATAATTTTTTTCTTAAGAATATACTCAGAGAAAAATATATTACAATCAACTAAAAATTATTTAGTTGTGTTAAGTTCATTAAATAATTTATTTTAACACAAGTAAGAAATGTTAGTTACTCGAACTAAATTACATACATAACTTAAAGGCTTTTAGTTGGCCATACTAAGCAAATTTCTCTCAGTGTATACTTTAAAAATATTATGTATATGATATATAATACATGATAAAAATTTATCTTTATTCTAAACAGGCCGGTGGTCCAGGTAGCTTTTTAGAACCTGAATTATCAGTTGAACTTCAACAGCAAGGATGGAAAAAATTTTGGAGCAAACGAGAAAACAGGCCGTATTTTTGGAATAAACTTACTGGAGAGTCTCTTTGGGTTATGCCTTCATTAAAACCTCAAGTAAATATGATAAATTTAAAATATTTTATGTTAATTATATAACAAACTGATGTTAAAGGTATTATACAACAAAGTATTTAATGTATAATTAGATGATTAGATAAATTTGATAATGATATAAAGAGTATTTAAAATTTACAATATGTACTTTCAGTTTGATCCTATAACGGATCCATTGGGAATTTGCGGCGTTCCTTCTATATCGGGGAATGGACAAATCCCACCTGGTACACCAGGGGGGCCTTTAAAACGACGAGCATCGGATGATGGAAATCCTATGCCTGTGAAAAAATTTATTTTAGCGTAAGTATTGACAAGTTCAACCTGCAAGTCTAATATTTCAATTTATCAAAAGTACAGACCAATAATTAACATTCACAATTCTTAGAAAAGAGTGTATTTGTAATTTTTTCTTTTATTAATTAATATTTACTCAATTAATTTATACACCTTTGCTGCCGCCACCATTGATTGAAAGTTGTTCCGAAAAATCCAATAAAGAATGAAACATTAAAGAAAAATATGTTTGTTAATAGCGGACCATGGGATTTAGAAATACCAACGAATGTAATCATTTACGAGAGGTCAGCAACGAATTTACCGCACGTTCATCCCGAAGTTGAAGCTTTACGTTGCGGTCTGCTATCAAAATTACGTCAGTGCTATCAAGAATTGTGCCACACGCGAGAATCCATTGATGCGCCCAAAGATTCGTTCAACAGATGGTTGATGGAACGTAAAGTAATAGATTGCGGCTCTGATCCATTGCTGCCGAGTCAGTGTTTCCCAGAAATTTCCATGTCCATGTACAGAGAAATCATGAACGACATACCCATCAAAGTTGTGCGACCTAAATTTACTGGTGATGCGCGGAAGCAGCTTTCGCGTTACGCGGAAGCCGCTAAAAAAATGATTGAATCACGATCTGCGACGCCTGAAAGTAGAAAAGTTGTTAAATGGAATGCAGAGGACACTTTCCAATGGTTGAGGCGAACGGTTGGCGCCAATTTTGATGATTTTCAGGTATATTCAATTTTTAGGCACTTTGTTAGACTTCTGGCATTTTCATTTGAAAGTTTTTGTTGAAAGAAATGACGTTGAGATTTTCTGATTTGATGCAAATGCAAGGAGAATATACCAATATTACCTGTAAAATAAGATTTTTGTTTCATAAATAAAGTTAGTATACATTTCATAAACAGGAAATTATATTTATTTATTTATCATTAATTAACACATATAATAACGAGTTGAGTAAACAAGTACAATATTTTTAATTAATTTATTAAATCCATAATTTGGCATCAATATCAAAAAAGTCAACGGCACTGCACTATTTGTAACTGAGTTAAATATCGGGTGTAATTCATAACATAGTTCATCTCACAGTTTTTTGATTCAAATATAATCAAACTTCCAGTTAAATGTTGGCAAATGTTGAAATGTATTTAAACAATGATTCAGACATAATTAATACAATCTGAAATACTGTCATACAAGTCACATTCAATCCATATTTTTAATATTACAGGATCGTTTGGCGCATCTGAAGCGTCAGTGCCAACCGCATTTAACAGAAACTGTGAAAACCAGCGTGGAAGGCATATGTCAAAAAATTTACAATTTGTCCATGGAATATGCTAAAAAAGTTAAGGATAAAAATATACAGATTCTAAAGGACAGTGGATTGGGGGATGTAATACCTTCAGGTGGACCAACACACACAACACGCAAAGTCTGGTGTTATCCAGTGCAATTTATACTTCCGACACCTCGATTGCCACAGGTTAATATTATAAAATATATCTGTTGCATAATTATCTTGCGATCACCCGAGGTTGAAAAACTGTTGTGACGAAAAACTACGTATGTACCAAGGGAAGATTCACGAAAATCCATTCATTTGAATCTCCTTTGGCGCATAAGTAACTAATTATTGTCGTTAAACAATATTGATAAGTAAATTCGTTTATTTGACGTAGGTCGAGTACCTCCCAGAGCGGGAGCAAACTGTATTACGCTTCCACGGCGATGCCATGTACATAAACAACGGCCATCTTACGAAACTTGAGTACCTTTACAGGTACAATTGTTTCGATGATAAAAAATTTGAAATGTTTTTGCCGCGAGTTTGGTGCATGTTGAAGCGGTATCAGACGTACCTTGGAATCAATGAGGGACAGGCCACGCAAATGTCTTTGCCAGTAACAGTGTTCGAATGCCTGCAGAGATCATTTGGCGTCACCTTCGAATGTTTCGCGTCACCGCTCAACTGTTACTTCCGTCAATACTGTTCGGTTTTCGCGGATTCCGATTCGTACTTTGGCTCGCGCGGCCCGTTTTTGGATTTCAGACCGATAAGCGGCTCTTTCCAGGCTAACCCTCCGTACTGCGAGGAACTTATGGAAGCCATGGTTAATCATTTCGAGCGTCTTCTTTCCGACTCAGCCGAGCCTTTGTCGTTCGTAGTATTTTTACCGGAATGGCGAGATCCCGCGCCAAATGCACTTATTAAACTTGAAAGTAGCCATTTCAAACGTAAGCAGGTTGTTGTACCGGCTATGGAACACGAATATAGACATGGTTTCCAACATATCTTGCCAAAGTAAGTTATTTATTTTAGAAGCATTAGTGCCCGGTTGAGTTAGCATTTTTAATCCATTTTATTGTATCTTTTATTATCAGAGGAGAAGTTAACATAAGAGCTCCTCATGGCACGCTTGTGGTTTGGTTACAAAATGCTGCTGGAATGGCGCGGTGGGGTCCCACTGAAGAACGTGTCGAGGCCCTATTGGAGGCTTGGAGACCCGGAAGAGAGAGAGAACGTGACCGGCAAGAGCTGCTGTCACCGCCGCGGCAAACTCACCAGCAAGTGGTAGCTACCCCCATTCCCGTACCGTCAACACCGACGACGCCTACAGTGCCATCTATATCGACTCATCCTGTATGAGGCACATATGAGCCCACCGCCTTCGCTGCACTGTCTTCACTCAACTGCAATAATTTTACTTTGTTATCTTCCTGTTTGTTTGTTTTTTTTTTCCTTTTTCATTTTCTTTAAGGAAATAAGCATGCTTTACGATACGCAACAATGTTTCTTGGAACATGATCGGCAATGAACTAATAATAATGGAAAATATAATTTTTTCATGTAAGTTTCGTAATAAAAGTTATTTTTGATTTTTTATTATGTTTTGTTTATATATATTATATTTCTATATATATAAATATACATATATATATATATATATATATATATATATATATATATATATATATATATATATGTATGTATGTATATATGTATATATATATATATGAGATGCTTAGAGAAAATTAAATGATATTTCATTAATTTTTTTCGCGAAATAAAAAATTTATACTATTTTCTAGTTTTAGGTAGGATTTTTTAAGTTAGAAATATATATGAGCATACTTTGGAGGGGTAAAGTATATTAAAATAAGTATATTAAAATAATTAAAAGCACATAACACCAAATAACAACTGATCTCTTTTATCATAATGTATTTTTCTTGTTGCGTTAAGATTATTTTAATTCCTTTAAATAAATAGTTATGATAACTAAAATAGATTTACTCTAAGCCTTTCATGTACAATAATTGATTGGAAAAAGTTTCATACATTACTTATATGAAATTTAAAATTGCACAAAAAAGTTACTCTATTTAGTTGCAACGTATGTTTCTTAACATTCTATCGATTGTTCATATTTTACATGGTTACAAGAAACACTGTTGAGTGTAAATTTATAATTTTTAAACTTTTTGTAGCAAGCGAAAATGTTACTTTACAATTGATTTTGAACTGACAAATTATGTTGAAATTTAAGGAGTAACATTAACTTCAAAGAATACATTTGTTATAATTTTTACACGCGGTGTGATTTAATTTTTTACAAATTTTATTATTGGCAGCTGCAATTTATCCTGTGTAAAGGCAGTAATGTTTTACAATTGAAATGTAAATAGTATTTCAAAAATATATCATATCTGTATCAAATATTGTAATAATTGTTATCTTTTATGGTAGATTAAAGTTTTTTGATCGATCTAACATAAAAGATAGAATCTTTTCTGGTATAGAAAAAGAAAATGATTTGTTCCCTTTAAAGATTACAACAAATTATAAACTCAGAGTTGACTAATTTATATATATAATATATATAAATATATTTATGCAATTTATGTTTTATGATGAAATATACTTGTAATTTAAAATATTGAATTCTTGAACTAAGATACCTAAATTCCTCTTGGCATTATTGTTGATCAGTTGTTATTATTGTTATAATTTTATAATAAAGGGATCAAATAACATTACTGTTTTTTTTTCTTCTTCTTACTTTTTTTTAAGTGAAACTGTTATGAAAGTAAAAGTTTATTTTATAAATGCGCAATGTGTATATCTTATGAATTCTAGGGGAATTTTCATAGAATTCATTAATTATACCAGTAGTCAATTTAAGTTAAGTAAGAAATAAATATAAATAAAACCTCTATATTTTATAATACACATATATGAAGTATTTTTGTCTTTCATCCAATATAACATTAAGTGGCAAGCTAATTTTTTTCATCATTTTGATTTACTTTTTTTCATTTTTAAATATAAACTTACAAATAAAAAATATAGTAAAAATTTCATAAATAATATATTGTAGATAAAGTACCTCATTATCAATATTCTGAAAAAGTAAACAATATTTTGTGTTTTATATATTTACTGTAATAGGATCTTTTCCTTTAATTTTTTTTATAACGATCATTTAAATGTTAAATAAAACAAACTTTAGTAACATGACAAATTGTCATCAATCGTTTGAATATTTTACAGAATGAATTACTTTAACAGTTATGAATATTAAACTAATGATTATACTTTTAACTTTTCACAAAACTGGGAATATTTTTTTCTCTGCTAAAAATATAATTAAATAAGATGTAAATGTTTATTTACATAAATAAAAGCGTTAAATTAAATTCTCACACATGTGAAACAAGAATATATAAATGTGGGATATTTTAACTAACATATGAACCTGTAAATTCAAAGCAAAATAACATTGAATTGTAGCAGTCTGTAAATAAGCTTTATGTTATACATTAAAGGTGCGATTGTTTGGTTTGGACATGATTCACAAATTAAGTTAACTGATTAGCTCACTTAATTCAATTTCTAATCATGGTACAAACAAAAAATATAGATTTTGTACATTTTTAATTAGAGTTAATATGTACATAAAATAAAGATGAATTCAAAAACTAACCATGCATGTTTATTTACTTACTCGAAAGATTTTATTTTAATTTATAAAGATTTATTATAAAAATTGAAAAAAATAACTACCTTTTATAAAAATATTAATCTATATTTTATAAAAAATACATTTTCCATTATGATCTTTTCAAATAGCGGCGGTAATTCGATTAGATAAATCACAGACTTTGTCCAATGAACATATATCTGTCAATGACTTTTCCTCAATTTCTTTGGCATAATCTTCTAAGACTATTTTAATTTGCTTCAAGTCGAATACGTTATGGTTAAATCCTTGTAACCATTTGTTGAAATTGACAACAGGCACGTTTTTAAGAATAGATTCAAGTCGTTTTTCAGCGATAAATTCAATTATTTTAAAGAACTCCAAATAATCTAGCCCAAAGGAAACTTTTAGAATTAATTGGCAATGCTCTTTCCAGTTGTCCATCTCTGTGCAATCACAAATCTCTTTTATAACAGATAATAAGTCTGACTTCAAACGTGACCAAACTTTATGGATGTTGCAACCATTTAACCAGTTATGGTTAATTGAAATTGTATCTTCCTGAAAATAAATGAGCAACATTATATTTAATATATATTATATATATAAGATCATTATAAATAATTCCTTTTGATTGAATATGTAAATTTTACCAAATTCCAAACTTGATGATACCATCCGGATGGAACAAAGACTACTTGACCAGACTCCTGTATAATTTCGATACACTGTGCAGCATCTTCGTTACAATTGTTCAGTTTTTCTAAATCACATATATCGACAGATGTCACATCATGCCCATTAAAGTTTCTATTATTCATTAATATTTCCTCTTGCTCTGGAGGAAAAAATAGCCATTTTTTCTTTCCACAAATATTTGCTGACCAACTATACGAAGTTAATACATCTACATGAAATGGAGTCCTGCAAATATTATTTTAAAGACATTAGTCCTAAAATTACCTTCTTTTTTTTATCAATTAAGTAGTTATAATGACTATATTATACTAACCAAGTTCCTTTTGGACCCATGTATACAAACATGTAATCGTCAAGATTCTTTGCTATGCAATATTCGTTAAGCCAATCTGAAGCAAAATATTGTGGAACTTGATAAAATGAAGAACTATTACTTTGACCAACGCAATGCCAATCTTTCAAATACAACAAATTATTGACATCCAAACTATTTTGTTTGTATTTAATCCAGTAATCTATATACTTATTTATAGACATAGTTTCTTTTATTTGTTTAATCAAATAAGAATGACAAATTGATATTGGTGCTTCGCAAAATCCTGAAAAAAATTACATATTTCAATGATTTTAAAAGCTAATGAACTGATTTGTTTTTGTATTCTGATCAATTTTAATTTTTGTATAGATTTGATTTAATCATTGATTCAATCATTTAATTATCAATAATCCTATAAATTTTAATACGTTTCAATAAAGTTTTTTGCATTTGAATAATGGTTAATAATTTCTTGTTTACTGAGTTCTTATTGGTACCCATAAAGCTATTATTATATGCTTTCGTATATTTTCTTTCTTCGATAATAATAATTGAAGTGTTTTATTTTTTATTAAATTATTTTATATATACAAGTATATTCCTAACAAATATTAAAAATTTAACAGACTCACCATAATGTTTTTGTAAATATTCAAAATTGGGCGCCCCATTGGATACCCAGTTTTGTTTACTTTCCCAATTGTTTATTAAATCGGAATTAAAAACACAAGGCCTGTTTTTTATGAGGCATTCCCGAAAGAACTCGTCGTAGGACATTTGAGGGTCAGCATTTAAAATAGGTTCGATTTCTTGTACAAACGCATGATCGGACGATTCAATTTCAATCATATTTTATCAAATAAAATATTACGATTGTTTTAATGTCTCCTTTAAAATCAGTCCAAGATACTTCAATTGTAATACATGTAATCAACGAACTTGGGACGTTTTATATTGTATATTTAAATTGTATTAAATGACAATTCAAAAAAATCACAATACTTTGTATTATATTATAAGATTACTGAAGAACGTTTTGTAAACATTAACATTAGTCTTTTTTTCTCTCTCTTCTTTTCTCTCTTATTATGAACTGCTGTTTTCAAACCAATCGACTTTTAGATACGAACTGAAATTGAACAATGATAGATAGATATAACAGAATAATATGATAGACAGAGAAAACAGTAAGAGAATGTCGGACGTAGATGCTCAAAAGATTGACAATTGAGGCTATGTTCAGTTGGAAGCCGGAACTGATATATGATTGGTGGAAAGAATTTAGCGCCAAATTGTCAGATTTTTAAATGACAAATTATTGCGAAATGTTATAAAACTCTTTTATGTACTTCATTTTTAATTAAATATTAATTAATTAATATTAAGTTAATTCAAGAATCAATATATATGTTGTTTCACTTTTTTATTTTAATAAAGAATGATTAATTAAATTGAATAATTTTCTATATATTTTTATATTCAATTCTTATCAATTGTTCATTATTTTCCTATACAGTTTTCAACAAAAAAATTTTTATACACAGTTGAAGTTATATAAGCGTAAAACGTAAAATTAACGGGAATAACATATCTATTGTGAAAATAAATATGTGGAAATTTGAAAAAGATATTTTTATTTAACTTACATTTAAATTGCACAGTTGTAGTAAAAATACTGGAAAATATTAAAAGTTACAATTCTTGCTTCCTATTTCAAAACTTTTAACAATTCAAACGTATATAGTATTATTGAATGTGTTTCTTTATATTGCATAAAAATATGTTAACTATTAAAAAGATATTGAATCCTCCACCATATATGAGTTATAATCAATAACTTCATCATCTTTTAAATCAAAGTTTCGATTTCTCATACTGCTTAACAATATTTTGTTCCAAAAATTCTGATATTTCATAATCATTATAATCGTATTCTTTAAGAACATCAATTGTATGTTCACCGATATGAGTATCTGAGGAATTTACAGCCTTTGATTTTCCAGGGGTTCGTGATAATTTTGGGGCAACATTAGGGATCGTAGCACCTTCTTGATCTAAAGTAAAACTTGTTCGTGCTTTGTTATGCTTGTTATCAGCAACATTATTAATATTTAAAACTGGCGTAACGCAGGCGTCACTACCATCGAATATATCCATCCATTCGTTTTGTGTTTTTGTTTTAAATATATCATCTAATTTTGCACGATTCTTTTCAAAGTCTTCAAATTGTGGCAAGTAATCTTCTGTTAGGTTTAATTTGTCAATAAAAGTAGCATAAAACTGTGGTTCTAGTGCACCAACTGCTACATATTCACCATCCTTTGTTTGATACGTATCATAAAAATGAGCTCCAGAATCCAATCTAAAATAAATCAATTTTTATTAAGTAATATTCGTATACGAAGACTGTTGTTTAAAGAAATAAGATTTTTTGTTACATATTCTTTCCTCTAGAATTGCCCCATAATCCAGGCAATTTTAATGATTTAAAAAACCAACTTCCTAAATAGGCACTTCCTTCAACCATAGACATATCAATTATCTGTCCTTGTTTACTATGCGTACGTTCGTATAATGCCATAACGATTCCTAAGGTGCACATTAAACCCCCGCCACCAAAATCAGCGGCTAAATTTATTGGCGGAGTTGGCCTTTCATTAAATCGACCAAACAGAGATAATAAACCTATTAAAAATAATTAGAATAATAAGAAACTTAAATGGCTTTAAATTCTTAAAATTATTTCAAGATTAATATAATAAAATTAAGATAGTTAAACTAATTTCTATATACCTGATAAACTTAAAAAGTTGATATCATGACCTGCCATGGTAGAATAAGGACCAGCTTGGCCAAAACCAGTCAATCTTGCATAAATAAGTCCCTTGTTTTCATTCATCAAATCTTGAGGTCCCAATCTCAACTTTTCCATCACTCCTGAAAAAATAAAAGTTATTCTTTATGAAATATTCGTCTACTGAAATTGAGGTAGTGAGTTAATAAATTTAAAAATATATTAATTATATTATTTTACCCTTCCTGAATGGGTCGATTATCACATCACAATTTTTACTAAGCCTTTTAAATATATTAATTCCTGTTTCAGTCTTCAGATTTAAAGCAATAGATTTTTTTCCATGACCTAAACAATCACTTGACATTGAGGGGCTGGCCTAAAAAATTGTACGCATAGCAAATCAATTTTATTAGTTATAATATAAGAATATAAAAATATAAATTAAAATAATTATTCTTTAATACCTTGTCAACTCTTATAACAGATGCTCCAAAATCTGCCAGGACCATTCCACAGAAAGGAGCTGGCGCAAGTCCAGCCAGCTCAATTACTCGAATATTTCGCAGTGGCATTTTTTTAAAAATTGTTATATTTCTATATGTTTTGAATATATATATATATATAAAAATCTGGTTTGTTTGTATGGCAAAGATATACTATGTATTTAACAGTCCAAAGTGATAGGTTTAAACTATTTAACAATGTAAATTATATACTTTACAAAGTAAATTAATTTCTTTATCTAAATTCTGTTAATGCACAAAAATAATCATATTGTTTATTCCAATTTGATTTCAAAGGTATCTATAAGACGTTTGATATAACAGTGATTTTTTCGCCAGACACCCTTGCACAAGCAATAATTTGCAATGTTATGGATATCTCAGATATCTTTAATATATCTTTGGGACATCTTGTATCATTAGGGAGAAGAAATTTGATAACATAATCAGGTGGAGATAAGCTAATCATTATTATGCAGCATTATGTTTATTGTAAACATATTTATTATGTATTTTTCAACAGCAAACTACAAAACAAAAAGAAAAGATAAAATTCGAGCATAAAAATGACTAAAATAAAAGAGATATATTTGCACTGTCTTACTTACTATCATAAATATTTATAATATGAAATAAACTTTGAACTATTTAAGTCCCCTTTTCAATATCCAATTGACTTCATATTATTCCCTTCTTTATCCTGTATTTCACCTCCATTCAGAAACTTAAAGTTACATCTCTATGATCCGCACCCTAGTTCCGCCTCGACAAATTTCGCAGAATTTTTATTTACTTAACTGTGGCACCACTGTGCTGCAAATCCAAACAAAAACATTCAAATAGTTAAACTTAACCTAAAACCACATGTGTCTTAATGTTTGTTTAATTTGTCTGCTGTTCAAATCTGTTTTTTAACATTGTTTGTTTAAGTTGTCTGCTGTTCAAATAATTGTTTATGACAATTATTATATTAAAATGAAACGATCGTTTGATGCTGTTATCACAGATGTTATTTCTGACGCACATAAAATACCACCTATCTTAGGTAAGTTTTGACATTAAATAATAGTGCAATAAATCGTGTTATATTTAATAAAAATAAAATAAGTCGTGTTAAATCAATTAATCCTTTGATAATAAATTTAACAATTTATTAAATGAAATTAAAATGTTATTTAGTAAACTTTCCAAGTGGAGAAGCAATGGATAATGTTGAGGACATGGAATGCGAACTTCATTATTCCAAAAAGAAGAAAAAAAGTGTGCTATTATTGCAGAAGGAAAATATGGTTTATCAAAGTTGCAGGCCAAATGTTAAAAATGACTTGACAACAACAGTGATGGCAGTTTACAATAGAAAATCTAAGACGGTTAAATTGATTTCTGTGGAAAGGTGGGAAATGACTCCTGTTATAAATGAGTCAGACCCACAAATTGCTTTCGAAGACGACCCTAATAAATCTCTTATTTATGCTTTTGGATCTAAAAAAAGTAAACAGAACATGAAATTAAGGGATTCTATGAAAGTTAATGTAGATTCCATTATGACAAAATCCAAAGAAATTATTGAAGGTAAATATTAGGCAATAAATTACAACAATTTCTTATAGCATTAAACATAAATGTTTATAAATATATTTCATAAATATTTAAATGTTATAGACTTAATAATAAATTCAATTCTAGTTTTGTCAAGTATTATTTGTAAAAATGTTATATAGAATAACTTAAAGTGAACTGCTTTAATTAATCAAAATATAGTACACTCGACGCTCCCAGTTTCAGCGAGCTCGAGACCGGAAGTGCTCCCAGTTTCAGCGGGGCGCAATTGCGCACGTGTTTAGCGCATGTATATTTTCATTGGTTATTTCTATTCGGTTGTTTCCGTTGTAACCTGCCTTAAACTGTATACAATTATTAATGAATTAAGCAAGTTTAAATTTCCCG
>JABFPN010001492.1:0-28710 GCA_022817305.1 Leptoteleia sp. ZL-2020 | reverse complement strand
TAACGTTCTCTCCGGAACACTTTATGTACATGTGTTCTGTGGAGAACGCATTAATTTTTTTCAGAACGTTTTATTGCCGTTCCCGTTCTTTTCGGAACACTTGAAGAACGTCTGTTTTTACAGTGTATAGGGACATGTTTTAAAATGATAATTTACAGCAGATCTCACCTTGGAAAAGCATCAAAGAACCATGTTCTTTTAGTAGCAGGAAAAGCGACTCTCATGCCTGACATGAGTGGTGAATGCAGGACCACTGCTCCAACTTCGTATCTCGAAGCAAGGTCAACTGTAGGCACCGTGCCAATACTTTGTCCATATAAAATTATGTTCTCTGGACTAATACCATATCTAGTCCTAAGGGCATGCCAAGCAGCGTCGATGTCGGCGTATAAATTTTTCTCTGAGGGTTTACCCCCAGAAACCCCATAACCACTATAATCGTAACTAAAAATGTTACAATTGATCCTGGAACCAAGACCAAGATAAAAGCTGGACATTTGCCCAAGATCAACAGCATTTCCATGTGAGAAGAGGATGGTAAACCTGGCGGTGGCAGAGCACCGAACAAAAAGACATGCGATGCGGTTACCACGTGAAGTACGTGCATAGAAACCTTCGACAGAATCCTTTTCACGGTCAGTGTACTGCCATTCAGCACGATCGGAGAGTGTAATTGTATACTTAGAACCCTCATCCTCGACAAAGGTGTACGTTGGCTCTGGTGGCAGAAATGCTAACTTTGCAGCGATCCTTGATGGACATGGTGGGCAACAAAGTAAACAACAAAGTTCACTCAAACTCAATCCGTTCATTGTTGCTTGTTCTTCAATTCTGTATTATAAGAATGTATCGTTCTACTCAGCTCTTTCTATAGAATAAAAATAATGTGCAAGACATGTTTTTTATTAATATGAATTTAATAATGATGAATAAGTTTTCAAAAAAAAATACAATTTCATTACTTGAAAAATTTTTAATTAACATTTTATTAAGATTCTTTTCATGGTAGACACAAGTTTTATTCATTTTTATATGAAACAGTCATTTTCAGGACACTTGACCAATACAGCTCTGATTCCGGTGCCATTAGTTTCGTTAGATTTTAAAAAAAATTATGACTCAAATATGATAGGTACCTGATAAGTGCCGCGTAATATGTTTATATATTTAGCTGTTCATTTTTTTATATATATAAATTTAGCTATTAATTTTGTTATAAAAAGAATTGCACATTTTTCTGCTCCAAGTTTGTTTTTAATATTAATGGACAAGTCATATAATGGAAAAAAACTAATAAAGGAAGTAAAAGATTCATTTAAATGTTTTTTTTTTAATTTGATGACAAATTTGTTTCAATATTGCTTATTCATGGATTTAATTATAGTATTATTATTTTTTTCTATACAATCCTTATAAATTTTCTAGTTAAAAATTATAAAAAATAATAAACAGTTTATAACAATTATTATATCATTTTTAGTAATGCATTATTCTTTTCATATAATTAAGAACAATTTATGGTAAGATAATTAAAAATATATCATGTTGTAATAAACCAAAAATAATACAGATTAAAAATGATTCATACTTTCAGATATTCCAACCATGAAATATTTATTATAATTTTAAGTAGAAAAAAAATGTAGATACTAGTATTATTATATATACACTACAATTAAGTCACTGAGATATTCAAGAGAATATTATTGTTATTAAAAATTATATTAATTTTAATTTAATAAAGAAATATAAATGTCAATTTGAAATTTTAAATCTATGATTTTTAAATTCAAAACAAAATTATACATTTAACAATTTAATAATTCATCTTTTAAAAATATACATAGTTTTGGATTTTTTTTAATGGCAAGACAAAAAGCTTAAGTCAAAGTAATACTATTTAAAGTTATGCAAAATCATATGCAGATTAATGTTATATAAATAGAAATATACAAATTTTGTTTATTTACATAAATATATGATACGTTATTGATTTCTCTCTAACTTAAATTAAATAAGAATTTAATATTTAACCATTCATATTTGAATTAATTTACAATCACATAATTAATAAATTAAAGTTAAAAAAGGAACTATATTAATTTTAAATTTTGGTGCAATTCTATTCACTACTCCGGGCTGGGTACCGGACCATATTTTTAACATGTAATATATTGAAGAATCACCTGAAGTCCACGTGTTAAATAGTTTATATTCGCTTTAACAAATTTCTTAACATCAAATAAGTTGAACCATTCTTTTATAAATAGTTTTAATTTACTTCAAGCAATTTGTTGTGCTAATTTTAAAAAAGCTACTTATAAATATATCTTATTATATCTTTTCTAAGTCTATTCTATATTTCTTTTCTCAAATGTTAAATTTTTTTTTTATTTTAATAAGAAAAGAAAATTCATAAATATCATTAGTCAACAGGAAATGTTAAATCTTTTCAAATTTAAGAACTTTATCTAGTAGAAAGATTTTTAGTAATTTAAAATAGAATAACTGTTCTTAAAAATCAATGTTTACACTACACATCATAAGTGATTCCATTTTGACCCAAATGTAGTCTAACGATATATTTCTATTTATATTCAATTGCAGGAATGTTAAAAAGAATTTACAATAAGTACTAGTAAATTTATAATGGCCTCCAGTAACTTTAAAAATTAAAAAAGTTAACAATGTTTATATAAATAACAATAAACAATTTTTTGTATAAAAAAGAAAACGTCTCCATTACATTCAAAGAAAAACTAATGTAAACTCCACAGACATGCAGAAACTCCACAAAAAGGAAAATATTGAATATCAATACAAATCTGATTGAAAACTTACATTCGATTAAAAATATCACGAGCTGCGACTTATTACCATACTTCACCGGCTTCCGATAAAATATTCTCTGAGCAGATTTTTGTATGCGCCTGAATATGCAAAGGAATATTTGTTTAGTATAATAAAAGTAATAAAAATAGTTGAATATAGAAACAAATTTGTTTTATATATTGTACGAATAAATTGTTTGTTAACGAACCTTTCTTTATTAAGTATTATGTTTTAAAAATCGGCAAAGCAGAGAAATAATTACGAAATGAAATATTGTACGTAAATAAACATTAATGAAGTTTTGAAATTGTTCGAAACACGTACACGATGACGATTAATAATAAAATGACAATGGGAATGACAATACGAGCAACGATTTCGAAATTTATCTTACTTCGTTATGTCTGAAGTTTTAGAATATTTTTCGGAGTGAAATTTAACAATCGTTGCAATCAGAGTTGATTTAGTTCATCGTGTCGACTGTAATTGAAGGAGCGTCGTCGCGTAAACAACCAAATCGTCGTCACAAGCGTTTATCGAGTAGGGCGGGCGGTTTACCTGAGAACCCTTTGGTCACTGATCGTTTTGTCTGAACGTCGATCTCGCGTCGATCAACCTTAAAAACGGTACTACACGCGACGATTACAAACTGCTCGGCCACGTTTATGTGGTCGTCGTGGTTGTCGTTTATTGTTATACTCCTCGCATAACGAGCAATGAATCGACCATGACAGCTCGAGCGCTCGTCTAAACGATTGTCACGCCACCTTGCGCTCACAGTTCCATCACATACAGAACAAACGATCTTTTTCCTCCAATCACTAAGAAGATAATGCTTTCAGGGTAAGATGAAATAGCAGTGCTATATTCACGGAGTTAGGGTGTTTTAATTTATTTTTATTGAATAAATAATTCGTACTAAGTCAGTATTTTCCATTGTAAACAAATGGCTTATCATTGTGAAAATGTTATGATTAAATTATTCTGTGAAAATAATTAAAAATGCATTACTCATAAGCACTCATTTTCAATATTGTCGGTTACTAAAGTCTCCCTAGAGTGTCTCTAGTTGCAACAAGAGTATATATCCCTGAAATGGAAATTCATTTTAAATATACATCTAATATCATAGTTTCTTTATGGTTAAATATATTGATGACAGGCTACCTGTCAACGAAATTATAAGGAATAAGTTTTTGTTTTGATATTTCTTATTTATCGCATAACGGTTGAAAAAAGTTCAATTATCATTTTGTAAATCGATTTCATTTTTCTAATTGCTAAAACCGTCAAAGGAAATATAAATATTGTACAACATTTTTTAAAATAAATAAACTCTGTGCAATATGTATAAATATATAATTAACTTAATTAATTGCTAATATTCAATTTTTAACTATCTGTAAAGAATTTAACTTGAATGTGAGTCATTTTTAATTTGTGGAAACAGAAGTTTGTAATTAAATATTATAAGTTTTTAAGAAATCTTTAATAAACAAGTAAATATAATAAAAATAACGAAAATGAATGTTGTGAATGCATTAAAAATGTATATTACAAAAATGACGGAAGAAAGTGGACCCGGCATGAAAGTAATTTTAATGGATAAACAAACGGTAATTAAATAACTGAATTATTTATTTTAATTATAACCCGTGAACATTTAAATTTTATTTTGTGTAACCATAATAAATCTAATAAAACTTATTTATTTACATAAAGTGTATGTATATCTTATTACACAAAAACAAAGTAAACAAAAATTTTGGTGCAATTAATAATTAAATACAAAAATGTATTATAAATTTTGTATTTAAAATAAAAAGCAAATTGGTTTAAAATGTAATATTAACAATATAGATTCCAATAATACAAAAACCCTTAAAATAAAACCTATTTCACAGAAAATAAAAAATTTAATTGCACCTGAATCTTTGGCATAAACAAGTTTTATTTAATACATATACATATATATGTATAAATTTGTATTGATATAAATTTATATATTTTTATAATTAATATTTACTTCTAGACCAGCATTATCAGTTTAGTATATAGTCAGTCTGACATTTTGATGAAAGAAGTTTATTTATTTGAAAGAATTGATGCAGCAGTCAGAAGTGAAGGATTAAAGCATACAAAATGTATAGTGTTCATTAGACCAACTGAAGACAACATTCATTTACTTTGCAATGAATTAAGATGCCCACGATATGGAATTTATTACATTTGTAAGTGAACTATTGATAAAATTAAATTATTATTCTTTGTTTCATGATAGGGCATGTATATTCGCACACCACCATCTGGCATATAGTGTTTGTGTGGTATTCCCCTTTTGAGAGGAAAGGGGGGATCCTGAAAAGTTAATAAAATGAATTATAGTTAATACTTCTTATTGTAATTTTTTTCAGATTTTAGTAATATTATAGCTAAAGCAGATATCAAGTTACTAGCTGAAAATGATGAACAAGAACTAGTTAGAGAAGTTCATGAATATTATGCAGATTATTTAGCTATAAGTCCGCATTTATTTTCTTTAGGCATAACTAAATGTTGCAGAGGTAATAAAATGAAATTGACTTTTTTATATTTTAAATGTCTTAGGATAATTACTTTCAAATTGTTTTATTACAGAAAACACATGGAATCCAGAACATTTATATAGAACTGTACAAGGAATTACAGCAGTTTTACTTTCTTTAAATAAATGTCCATACATTCGTTATCAAGGGACATCAGATATGGCGAAAAGGCTTGCTGAAAAAATTCGAGAGTTGCTAAATAAAGAATCCAGTTCTTTTGAATTTCGGCAAGAATCAAATCCTATTTTATTGATTCTTGACAGACGCGATGACCCTGTAACACCATTATTAAATCAATGGACTTATCAGGCAATGGTGCACGAATTGTTAACCATTAACAACAATAGAGTTGATTTATCACAAGTTCCTAATATTTCAAAAGACTTCAAAGAAGTTGTTCTAAGTGCACAACATGATGAATTTTATGCAGATGTATGAAATTATTTTATTTTCATTAATTTGCATTGAATTTTAACAGGCGTGACATGCCTTATAAACATTATATATAAAGCAATATAGAGAATACATATATTTTCAAATGTAAATTAAAATTTTTTACGAAATCTAATGTCTCAAGTACATTACTGTATTGTAACATTTATATTATTTTAATTTTGAAAATAACATTATTTATTCTAATTCAGTGAAATTGTTATTTTTAGAATCTTTATAATAATTTTGGAGAAATTGGTCAAACAATACAAGATCTTATGAAAGAATTTCAGAAAAAAGCAAAAAAACACCAAAAAATTGAAAGCATTGCAGATATGAAAAACTTTGTTGAATCATACCCATTATTTAAAAAAATGTCTGGCACTGTCGCAAAACACATGTATATAATTAGCGAGCTTTCAAATATGATTGGCAAGTATAATTTGTTAGAGGTTTCTGAACTTGAACAAGAATTATGTTGCCATAGTGAACATTCTTCCCAAGTAAGTAAATAATTTGTATTTATATTTTTATATATCTACATAATTATATATATATATATTTCAATCAAGTGTTTGTAAGTATGCTTTCTTTTAATTGGGATTTCTTGAAAAATTATTAATTTATTACAAAATGCCTACATTTAAAAATTTAAAGATAGAACATTTCTTAGATATGTAAATTGTTGAATATATATATTAATAAACATTGCATGTCAATAATATATAGTTTCTTTATATCATAAAATTGCACTTTAGCTTAAAAATATATACATATATTCTACTTTAGCTTCAGAAAATAAGGAAACTCTTAAATGATCCAAATGTCCGAAACTTGGATGCTAGTCGATTGGTGTTATTATATGCCCTTCATTACGAAAAGTACTCTAATAATGACATAAATGGTTTACTGGATATGTTAAAAAAAAGAGGAACACCAGATATGTATATAAAAGTATGTATTATTAAGTGTAAAATAAATAAATATAATTATTAAAGTCATATTATTATTTACATTTCATATTATTTAACATTATTGTTAACTTTGAGAACTCAGGAAGTTAGTTGTTAGTAACTAAAGCACTCTATTGAAATTATTTTAGAATTTTGCCTAATCAATAAATATCATTATTATCTTAGGATTACAAATTATAATGTTTAAACGTTTATATATTATAAATATATACTCATATTGCAGCTTATACCAAGTTTACTGGAATATAGTGGAGTAAATTCGAGGCAAAGTAATTTATTTGATCGAGAGGTAGTCACAAAAATAACAAAGAAATTATTTAAAGGATTAAGTGGCGTTGATAATATTTACACACAACACACCCCACTGATGACAGAAACACTTGAAGATTTGATCAAAGGCAAACTGAGCACCCAAACTTTTCCATATTTGGGTAATACTATCATGACTAAAAGGTATAATTATTACTAATACTGTACAATGTCATAAAAGATTATCCTTATGTCATTATAATGCAAAATTTAATTTAAAATACAAATAGGAATAATTATACTATATTTTTATTTTGAATTTAGAAGAAAAATATATCCCAATATAATAGATTTTTTAAATTATAGCTTTTAAATTTATTCTCAAAACACAATTTAAACATGACTAAATATTTTTAATGATACTATTTACAGTTTTAATATTAATTTAAAATGTTTACATTTTATACATAATTTAAAATATATAAAATAATCATATTTTATTTTAATGCATAATAACTATAATTTTAAGGCCTCAAGATATAATAGTTTTCATGATTGGTGGAACAACTTATGAGGAAAGTTTAAACATTTATAATTTAAACAAGCAAAATTCAGGAGTTCAAATTGTTCTTGGAGGTACAACGGTACATAATTTTGAAAGTTTTATTGAAGAAATCCAGGCAGCAGCGACTGGTGTCATCGCAAGGTACAGACCTAGGCATACAAATTAAAAAGAACCCTAAATGTGTTTGTGAAGTGACAACCCACATACCTAAAATAATGATTGTGTATCTATCATAAAAAAATGCATAAAATGAAATTATTTCATATGTAAATAATGTTGATATTTAATGAATAAATGATAAAGTAAAAAAAGAAAATTATACTAATATATACTTTATAATTTATTATTTATAATTTATTATAATTAATATTAAGAGTGAAAAACGACGAGATTCGCCTATTTAAAATATATTTATTACATATAAAACAGAGATCAGTATTTTTATGTAAATTTACGATTATTGTTATTCGTCTTCTTCCTCTATATAATCCAGCGTATCATCATCTAGTGTGCTATCTTTACTCCATACCTTAAACAAAATATAAATATTAATTAATATTTTTTATTTATCTATCAGAACTAATATTTTTAGGTAATTAAAATATTTGGTAATACAGTTGACACTAAACTAAGGAAGAGAAAATGTAGTCGAAATTATATAAATTATATTTACTATGACTATGCGTATGCAATATGCAATTTTAAAAGAATAAATATAAAATGCATGAGAAATTATTTTTTTGCTCTTTTTTGGAAATTTGTGCAAATGAAAGAAGGTCAGAGTAGCACAGTAAACTTCAAATTCATGTGAATTTCACAATTCAATTAGTTTAATAATTCAAAGATAAATATAATTTTTACCACTAATAATAGAAAAGATAAACTAAGAACAAAACTTTTCATTTTGTTCTTTTAATATTAAAGTTAAATGTACCATTTAATAGTAATAAATATTATTGACGGCGTGCTAAGGATATTTCTTATTATTTTATAAGTATCACTTGAAATTAGATGTCTATTATGAGAAATGTATTTTTGTAATATAATTTGTAATATAATTAGTAATATAAATGAAATATTTTGTGGAATGTTTTGAGTAATTCATGAAAATGAACATTTACCATTTAATGTAAAATTGTATCATATACTATCATAGACTTTTGAAATAATTTAATTTCTACATTATTATACTAGTACTAATGAACAACTTGGGAATATATGAATAAATATGAGGGAATAACAAACTCAGTGTAACATCATACTAAAAGGTAATAATTTAATTCAAATTTTCACAATGTAATTAATACATAACAATTACACAAATTATAATTTATCAACCAATCTTATTTATCTCTCAATTTTTTAATTCTTTTAAGAATAAGCTTTCGTTGTACCTGTACAATGCCTGTCGATAAGGCATATCCCATCATGGCAGCAGTAGCAAACAGTCCAGCTAGCATTTGATCTCTTCGTTTGTTAGGGAAATCGCTGTCTGGATTGTTCATCATTTTTTCATTATTTTGTTTTTCATATTCTTGATAATCACTTTCAAAATATTTCTGCGATATATGAGTGATGAAACTAACCAAATTTGTGCAGCCTTTGACATGGTTTTGCAACCCATTGTGTTGCAACTTAAGAAGTGGCGCAACATATGAATATACAATTGCATCCAATGTACAGGGATTTTTACCAAAGAAAAATTTAGAATCACCTAGCCTTGTACTTAATACATTCAAACATTGTTTTGCACGTGAATAAATCTGGAAAAATTTCATTTTTAATTATATACATTTTTTAACACTATTTAAATTAAATTCTGATACTACTTTCCAATTTAGTTTTGAAAAAAATCTATTATTTTAACAGGGTTAATGTTTAAATTGTGTTAGAGTTTACACTTACACCATCTATTATAATTATAGATAATTATAATGAAATTATTTCACCCTTAGATATTGATATAATAGAGGAACGTTTTATTCCTCACTGCTTGTCAAATCATAAAACAAACAAATTCCATAAATATGGCTTCATTACAAGGTAAATGATCAATGTGTGTTATTTCTATTTGTTAATGATTCAAATTTGTACAACTTTTTTTTTTTTTTTTGTAAAACTGTTTACTTATTGTAAAAATGTTTTTCATATCGGAGATATTTTAGAAAAATAAAAAAAATTGTTTTCAAATTTCAATAACATATTGCTGCAGCACAAATATGCATACTTGATAATCATTGTGTCCAAATTTTGTGATATTTTATGCATTTTTGTGACTATATTTAGGAAAATTGTTTTCCAAGACAACTTAGGACCATGCATGCTCTTAGGGTGATTCTTCAGTTTTGACTTTGTAATTAACTTATTTCCAATGAAGTTATCAATTAACTATATTAATTAAAAAAGTAATTAAGTATTTGTATAAAATCTTACACAGTTTTCTAGAGCTTGTACATTATTACAGTCCACTGGATATAGGCTTTCCATTAATAATTTGGCTTGTTGTTCATATTTTCCTGGATAATAAAAGTTTAATGGAAATGGCAGTGCTTTGGCATACCAAGGCCTTATCACATTATTTAGATTTCTTGGCTCAACCCACCTTTTTTGAAAACAATTAATAATAATGTAAATAAAATATGTAGTTTTATACTATTTTATACAATTAGAAAAATAAAAACATTATTGTTTACCATATGTATTGCATAGCTGGGTATAATTGTTCTTTAAGCATATTTTCATATGCAACTATATCTGCACATTGTTTAGAACTTAATCCAAAATCTAAACAGTAATGTTTACTCCTGAAATATCTTAAAATATCTTTGACATTACTTATGCTTTCAGTATTAGTTTTTAATACAGGAAGGGTGCCTGTTGGTGATCTAAATGGGTTATTTGTAGCTTTTACTTTTATAGGTATATCGCAAAATCTAGAATATACCTAAAATAATTTTTATAATTAATATTTAATTTTTGTTATACATCAATAAAACTATAATATACATGTATATTTTCTTTCCTAAGCTTTTAACAATATTTTATAAGAATAAGTTTTTTAATGAATTACGTTATTAGATAAATAAGTTAGTAATAATTATTGAAAAATTTAACATTAATCAATTTTTATTTACATACTCATTTGACAATATATTTCCTTATAAAATAAATCTCAAAGCTCGAGTATTCTTGTTTTTTCTTTGCATTTATGAATAATTATTATCAATTATTATCCCTAAGAAATGAAGCATTCATATTCGTTCGTTAATTTACATACCAAAATTTGTAAACAATCGGTATCAATAGATGGTAGACCCCAATCTCCTTTCCATATTTCGAGTTGATAAGTTGAATTTTCAGCCATCGCGATAACTTTAATTGACAATCTTTGAAATTTAATATCTTTTCAGTTATCAAATCCAAATAAAAATATGATAATTTTCCTAATAGTTTTATGATTTATAACGTACATAACGCGTAAAATAACTTAGGTTACAATTGACCAACGGATTCCTTCGGAACTCTAAATACCCTGAAAGAATTTAATGATTTCCATATATACAACTGTATACAACTGACATTAGACCGAATGAACATATGTATTTATGATGAAAAACGAACTTATACTTTGTAAATTAGCCTTTATATATCTCATCTAAATCGTTGTAATCTTTATATATATTCACATATTTTAAAAAAAATCCTATTTCATAATTATTCTGTATTGAGTATGCATAATAATTTCATAAATAATATCAGAACGTAATAGAAATGATAGCATAACTTTATTACAAACGTGATGTTTTATAATAATCTATTATTATCTTTTTATTTAAGAAATTATTATTATCTCAATTAATTTAATTTATTTAGCTCTAATGAAAAAGAAAAAATTCTTTGAAAATGTTACAGGCCCAATTCCATCAGTTTTTCTAGTATCTAGAAGAAAAAAATTACGTTTCAAATAGCTCGTTTCGTTGGTCGGTTCTCTTAGGTTCTGTAGATCCGGATGTCCGGAACCTAAAGGGAACCTACCTGAATATTTAATATAGAATATATATTGTACACTTATTTTATTAAATAAGTTTTAAATCATTTAATTTTATTAAATAAATGCACAATGTACACTTCATATAAAATATTCAAATTAGTTTTCTTTAGGTTTCAGATGTACGGAATCTGGGAGAAACGACCAACGAAACGCGCTAAATGTGACTAATCAGTTTTTTTATACGTCAACGTTTTATTAAAAAGTATTCTTAGTAATAAGTAGTATTACTTATATTAAAAATAAGTAAAAATGGCAGCAATGCTTTTTATTTGTAATCTTCTAGTGGTATTTATTGTGCATGAATGAAGCCGCAGTTGTGTAGTATAATAAAAATATTTTTTCATGAGAACTAGCCTACATATAATTTTAATTATAAACCGTCTTAGCTGGTAACATTGTTTACTAAACGACAGTAATAATGCCGTTGCAGTTGTCGCACAGGATAACTTTTTCAAAAAATAAAAAAGAAAATAATGTAGTTTAACAATAAATCTCAACCCTAACCTGAAATTTTTGTATTCCGAAATAGATGCTACATTGAAAAGCTTGTCGCTACTCATTGAACAGCTCGGAACGTCACAATGATATTATTTTGTATGAGAAGCAAAGTTTTTCCTTGTTGTATTGTGAATTTTAACATTATTATTGAGTGAAGTGAACAAAATATTGTGGAAAATAGGTTTGCTATAAGATTCAAATTGTAATATAATTATGGAAAGAAAGAGTAGTACTAATTTTATTAGCTATGTCGTCTTCGAGGAAAATGAAATGCAGGTATTGTTCAGGAATATTTTCATTCATTTGTCTGTCTATTATATGTTCTTTGCACTTGCCATTTTTTATTATGGTAAACTCAAATTGGGTCATTTTTAAACAATTGTTTAAATTGTTATTGAGAGGATTTTTAAGTAGAAAAATTACTAACATTACATCAGTGTTTGTTCTCAAAAAGATAAATTTCTTATCCATATGTATTATTTACTATTTTGTTTTTTCTTCTTAATAGCACTTTTCACTTAATGTTTATTGATATAAAGTTCCCTTTAAAATTTGATCTTTCAAGATCTTAATGAAATATACGTTGTGGAAGTATATTGTAGAATTTCAATTTTTAATTTTTCATGGAAAGAAATGTTTATTGTAAACATTTTATGCAATTTCACTAATAATATTCTTGAATGTATTTAATGCATATAATAACTTAATATTTCTCTTTAATATATAATACTTGATATTCATAATATAAAGACACTGCATTGAATTTGAATTAATAATAGAAATAAGTGCATACACTGAAGACAATTTTTATATCTATAATTAATAATTAAATTAATTAATTTTTAACTGATTTTAATTAAATAAATTAAAATGAAATTAAGCACATAATTTAAGATAAGCAATATATTTAATGTGTATGTTATGAAATAATGTAATTTTATGATTATAAAAATGGACACTTTCAATGCTTACAATAATTTGTAATTTATTTTATGCAATTAATATAATAAATGATATTTCATGTCTCGTTAATGTTAATAAATAAGAGGTTTCTTCTTTTTACAAAGCTTATTAAATATTAATATGATATATATTTGTAAATCCTGTTTTAATAAACTTTTGTAAAAAAAGATTACTACAAAATTGTTTTAATGTATGTATATATATATATATATTATCAAGGAATAAAGTTTAAGTATATACATAAAAATTACTTTAATTTTTTAATCAAGTTATATGCATTGCTACTACTATGAGTAATAACTATTTTTCACTTTTGCTTTTTTTATCAATTTATATTATTATTGGAATAATATAATAAAAATAAAACTGTATTTTTATCTTATTAATTGAAAAAGAATGAAACAAACTTTGAAATCATTTCTATTATATTTAGATATAAATTTTTATTAAATAAAATACCTTGTCATACAAGAGTGAAACAAAAGTTTGTGAATTTCTAATATAAACAGTGTAATTACTTAATATTTTTTAATTTAACAACGTTATAGGACATGGAGTTATCAAGAGATGGTTCTATATGTGATGGCAATCTAAAGCTTTTACCTGGTGAAGTTTGTACAGCCGAGGCTCCAAATGTTTTAATGTTTTCACCAGTCAGTGATCTAAAACAAGGCATATCAGGAGTTCTTTGTGTCACAAATTTTAAACTCACATTTGTTACTGCTGATAGCTCTGATAGTTTTAACGGTTTTAATACTTTTAATGGAGAGGTACGATTGTTATGAATTTTATATTTTTTGGTTAAATTTTAGATAAGTTGCTAGTTCTGCTTGAAGTTGGCACAATATTTTAAAAGTTAATTACAATGATTCATGAAATTTATAAGCAAATTCTAAACTAAAGTATAGTTTTTATTTATTAGTAATGGAATCAACCTTAGGGAAGTTTGTTAATACTTCGTTTGTTTTCTTCAAATTTGAAATGTACATTTAACTTCAATCAAAGTTAAATTAAGTTGTGTATTTAACTTTGTTAAATTTTTGAGAAATAAAACAAAAATTATCTGTTTTATTATCTAGATTATATATTATCTATATAATCTAGAATTATTAATAAATAATCTGCTTTAAGAGAAAGTCAAACTGAATACCGAACTCTGTGCTGAATGTTGAATTCTTAATCATTTCTTTTTTTTTCACTGCCTTTATATTACAACTTAAATTGAATTTTCTTCATTTGCAATATTTATGATCAAAAGTAATGTATATATTGTATATTCACGCACCAACATATGACATGTAGCATGCAGTATTTGGCATGTAGCATATATCTTAAGATATATATATATATATTTATTTATTTGAAATAATAACCTAAAATAATTTTCCCATGAAATGTAAATTGCACAAAACCGTGTAATTTGAATTAAAAAAAATACATTTATTATTATTATTATATATATTCATATGAATTATAAAACTTTGTATAATCAATAAATAAAATTATATTTGAATAATTTCAACAAATTGAAATAAAACATATTTTATTGTAATTTAATAGAAAGAATTAAAATGTAATTACTTTGTTAAATTCTTTTTATTCTACAAATCAAATGATTTTTATTATGACTTTATTTAAATAATAATAAAGCAATAAAAAATATTTATTATTTATCGTTTATGAGCAAATAGACTATAAAGAGACATGCCACATGTTGCCAGTCAAATGGTACAAACCACATGGTGGTATGTGAATATACGCACCCATTTATATTATATTACTTTAAACTATGAGGTAAATTACAAAAAATCTTGAATGTCTTAAAGTATAAATCCAACCATTTGTCTTTCTTTTAATGAATTGTGATTTATATTTGATCGATTTTAATATTTTTTATTATATACAAAATTAATATTTTTAAGGAAGTAAAACGAAGACAAAAAAACCATCTGTATGGATATACTGACACCTGTTTATCCAATATTGATTCTGTTTATTTATTAACCGGTGATAAAAAAAAGAAACTTGAACCTGGTACAATTATTACCTCAAAAATTAAAGATATATTTATAGTTTGTAAGGTAAATATATTACTATTTTTTGCATACATCAATTGTTGAATAACAGTTTATTTTATTAATTAATTATTAAGTTAATTTATATATTCAGAATTTCAGAACATGGAGATTTTCATTTAAATTTTCTCTTCCAAAAAAAGTCAAAACCTTGCTGATTGCACTGTTACATCATGCATTTCCAAGTCGACATACACTTTTGTTTGGATATGATTATCGGTGTGTTTATCAATTATTTTTCAGTAGTTAAATATATAAAACAACTAATAAGTAGCAATACCAGAAAGGAGTCGCGGTTCTTAACAAAATACACTGTGCTTTTATTAACTTTAGGTTCAGACCAATCAGATTCCAACTTTTAGAGCATATAAGAAGAAACCGCGACATCTTTTTGATATTTCTGCTATAGATTCTAGAAGTAATTCTTAACTTTTTTTCTTAGTTATACATTGTACTATATTATGCAAACATTAAAATGAAATGTACATGTGATATTTAACAAATATTATAAATTTCTATAATTATTTATAGTAAAATGCATTATTCAATCATGAACAAAGACGTGCAGTTATTTTTTTCAATGATAGACTGGCAAAAAGAGTTAGATCGTACAACACAAAATAATTCCTTAGTTAAGCAGACATGGCGATTATCAAAGGCTAATGAAAAATTTCGCATATCTCACAGGTATTTTATGATTCAGATTATTTCATTAATTTAGGTTTCATCTAATGTGAAACTAAAAACGAATGATTTTTCAGTTTATGTTCACAGTTATAATCATTGTGTTTTTAAACCTTTAGAACAATAATTAGCAAAATTATAACACAATATACAGCACAATTATAAAAAGGATACACGAGGAATTAAAAATACAGTGGTTATGGCCGTAATCATAAACACATATTACATGGAATAGATTCATCAAGTTAACAAAACACACAAATTTCATAAAAATTAGTTAAATTGTTCTGGAGTTTATCTCGAATTTTAAAATTAGTATATATTTAATAATAAATGTCATGTAATTTCAGTCTCCCAGAGTACATAATTGTTCCAGCATCAGTCACAGACAATCAATTGACTTGTGCAGCTCGTTATTTTCAAGATAATCGTCCACCTGTTTGGTCGTGGTTAAATGAACAAGGTGCTGCATTAGTCAAAATGTCAGAATTATCTCCTGCATTGACTGAACGTACTCAAGAAAACATAATGCTCGAAAACATTCGCAATAGTCATCCTCATAAGGATCCGCCAATTATTATAGAATTAAATAAGGAAATTAATGTTAAATCTATAGCATCAGGGTTCTCCAAATTTGCCACATTATGTTCTCCAGGTAAAATCTCATGAACACTAATTAAGTTGTATTGGTATAAATGTTACTTGTGAATGTATTTGGAAAATGAAGCAATTATTTTTATTAAGAAAAGAATGATTACTAAATAATTAGAATATGAAATGCACAATGTAATTATTTTGGAAACAAATTTTAGAAAACATTCGGCAATTTTGGATTCAAGACAATGCTTTTTATTCACTACTCGAAAGTACAAAATGGTTGAAATATATTTCATATTGTTTACAAAAAGCAGTAGAAGCTAGTGATTATCTAAACTCAAGAAATTCTGTTATTTTACAAGGTATATAGTAATTTAATTTTTACATTATATAAAACAGTTAATAAAATACAAATCTATAATTTTTATTTATACAAATTTTTAGAGGGCGCTGGCAGAGACATTTGTTGTATTATATCGAGCTTAGTTCAATTATTATTGGATCCACATTTTCGAACGATAACAGGGTTCCAATCTTTATTGCAAAAAGAATGGGTTGCTGCTGGACATCCTTTTTGTGATCGACTGGGTCACGTCATAAATACTGAATCACCAAAGGTAACCACAGTAGTATATTACGTTATAAGGGAGGGAAGGTGATTATCTCTTAGTGAAGTTGTTTGCACTCGACTAGGGCTTAGCTAGGGGTATAGAGTTCGATTGATTCCTACAGGAGTGGAATTACAATTTTCATTTCACCTGACTTTATTTCGCCTTGACTTTTCTTCACCATTACTTGAGATTTCTTTGGCTTGTGTATTATTCGAAACTAACACTGCAATCTCATTCGTTAATTATGTAAAATCACGTTTAAAGAATCAATAAGATTGTAGCGTTAGTTTACAAGCCGAATAAATCTCATGTAATAAAGTCAATGCGAAGTGAAGATCGCAATGCCACTCCAGCAGATTTTTCCTTTACTTTTGATTTCTCACAATTTTTTTCCTTCTCTAGTCCTTCTCTTCTTTTATTAATACTAATACATTTTTAATAATACTAATAAAAAAAGTAAAAAAAAGTCTTTAATGCACAGATAATAATATATAGCTGCGAATTGTCAGATTGAAAATATTACAGACTATCCATCCCTTGTAATATACTATATTTAATGCCGTAGATGCACATAATCAAAGTTTTAGTCTTTATATTAAAAGAGTAAAGCAAAATCACACTGGGAGTAATAAAGTCGTAACAATTTAATTGTTACATTCATACCTCGAGTTATCTTATTACTCTTTTTAATTTTTTTATATATTTAAATGAAATTTGTTATGAAATTATTACGTCAACATGTTAATAATCAATAATTAATTATGTATATGCTATATATTTCTACATATGTTTTTTTGTTCCAGTCTCCGCTATTTTTATTATTTTTAGACTGCGTTTGGCAGTTGTGCCAACAATTTCCTGCTGACTTTGAATTTACAGAAACTTATTTGACAACACTTTGGGATACCGCACATATACCTATTTTTGATACATTTCTTTTTAATTGTGAAAGAGACCGCCTTATAGCTGTGAAGGTATTATTTATACTTTTAATTGACTATGAAATGAAATATTTCTATCATTTTTTCTTATATCTTTTAAAAAGTCTTTCCTAATATTGAAAATAAATTTTACTCAGAAAAGTTACAAATTCACTGCCTCATTAAATGACTTTATGATTTATAAATAATTTTCTCAATACTCATTGACACATTTAACTTTGCAATTTAAAGAAGAATGCCGATACTACTGATTAAACATGGAAATTCTAATTTCATTTTTAGGACCCGACTAGTCCTTTAGTTTTGCGCAGCGTTTGGGATTGGCGCGAACAATTCGATGATCAGGACATTCTATTATTCTACAATCCTTTATTTACCAACAAGGTTAACAATCAGTTGCAAAAATCTTCTTTACGTCAATCAATTCTCAGACCTCTTCATGGTGTTCCCCATCTTGAGTTTTGGTCGCAATGTTATTTCCGTTGGATCCCGCCTCTCGCAATTCGAAATGGTGGTCGAAATCAAGTCGAAATATTTGCACGAATTTTGCAACATGATATTAATCGATTGAAGAAAACAAACGAAAGTGGTATTGGCAATTTAAAACTAGATGAAGCCAGCGCGGCATCGTATCTTGTGCAATCAAATGTAGATAGTTTTTATCCATTTAGTAACAGTGTATCTGGAACTGTAAGCACTCCTATTATGACAAGTTCGATGCTCATGGTTGATGAAGAGAGCTTATTAGATTCTGAAGATTTACTTACAGTACCAGATTAGTTTAATTTTTTATCTTATTTATTAATTATTTATTATAATTATTAAACTGTGGAAAAAAACGATCGAATTTCGTTTATTATGGGATTACATAAGTTATATGTGTACAAAATCTATTGAAACATGGGGAAAAAGTTTTATTATATATTATTGTATTTTAAAATAACGGCGACATAAATTTCATATTTGGTATAATTATAATTTATCTATAAAATTCATTTAAAATTAGAATCATTTTTCTTACACTGCAAAAACATTTTGATAGTTTGCTATAGCTTTGTTCAATACTGGTCACATATTAATGGCGATAGTTATCAGTTACACGTTAATCGGTTTAATAAAATATAGTTTTTTCTTTTTTGAAATTTTTTTTGCAGTAAAAACCTAAAATATTTTATGTCTAAATATATTAATATTGTTTATTTATTATTTAAATCTGTATGATGTATTTTCAATAGTATTAACAGTAATATTACAAAAGTTATAATAATTAAAATAAGATCTGAAGTCTTCTAAAGTGTTTACCTCTGCGTAATCACATACAATTGTGTATTTAAAATTATCTGAATCTTTTTATAAAATATGAACAAATTAAACAAAAAAAAATATATATATATATATATATATAATTATGACTCTTTTGCATTATTATAAAATACTAATAATAAATTATTGCTAATAATGCTTATTTACTTTGTAATTCGCATTTTTTGCATAAGTCGCGCATAACAAAATATCTTCTACGATAAGAACAAATTTAAAAATTTAAAAATAATATATGTTAAAGTTTAAATATTTGATACAAGGTTTGATAATGTACAAATTCAAAAATTTTAATATTTTTTGTCGTGAGATTTAAAAAGTTTTTATAACAGTAGTATATCTTTTTAAAAAAATCAATTTAATCTTGTTGACAAATAAGAGCATTGTTCACTAAATAAGTAAAATATCCATTCTAGAATTAACAGTATTTAAATTTAGATTGAATTTAGTGGGTTTTTTTAATCAAAGTTATTTTTACACAAATTTTAAATTTTTGCGAGTAAGAATCAACTGTAAATTTTTTTGATTATAATTATAGTATACAAATATAGTTGATTCTTGCTTCAAAACTTATTTGTGCCTTAAAAGGGTTAAGTTTATTTAGAATTTAAACTAATACTTAGTAATTGGAAATTGACAGTATTTTTAGGACATAATTACATAAGCGAAAGTCGATTGTAACTTATAAATTGTTGTTAACACAAATTTCATTTTTAATTCTGGATTTAAAGATCTAATTTTTTATGCAGTATTTAGATGGTTTTGTTAACTAAACTGAGGATGTATTTCGGTTTTCAAGTATTTTCACTGAATATAAATTAACTTTGTTAATCCTATGTTATATATGTTTTATATAAAACTGCAAGAAACGTTGTTTTATAATAATAATAATTCGTTATCGTAAATTATTTATATACAAAATAACAATGTATTATATAAAAAATGTAAAAATATAGTTTATTAAGAAAATTGTATACATATTATTTTTTTCACTTGTCTCCTTTAAAAAATTACATAGAGAAACTTAATAATTAAAACTATTTTGAATGGAAATTAAAATTAACATTAAAAGTAAAATTATATATATTTTAGACAAGTAAGATTTTTGAAATCAATTTATTCTTAATTTATTATGAATAGCCAAGGAAAAATAATAGGAAAAATATAGTAACGAAATCATTTTTAATTATAAAACAAAAAACATTCAAATGCACAAACGTGTATTAAAGCTTTTTAATCAATGTTATATTTCTAAAATGTTCTATAAATTTTAATAAGTTTCAATAAGAATTTGTGCATTTGAATAATTTTTAATAATTTCTCATTTACTGGGAATATTCAAATTTTGTAATTTTCAGAGAAAAGAACAAAATTTGAATAAAAATCATAGCATATGTTAATCAATTAAAAAGTGCGACGTTTAGGTCTTTGGATTCTCTTCAGGTAATTTTAAAACATCATGTTATATTATAAATCAATTAATTAAACCTAAAAAAGGTAATGTATATGTATGTTATGTGTCTAATTCAATTAGTTAATGCAAGGAATATATATATTTGTCAATGTCTATATATACCTTAAAATGTAAAAAAAATTCGAAAGGATTATATTTCAAAACAGTTATCAAATTTACAGATTTGTCTTTGTTTTCATTATATCTAGAAGGTGGTAATATGCTTTATCTAGTTTTTCTGTCACTCTGTAAATTTAGGGTGTTATTATTAATTTTAATGTGTATCATTTCCGATATTAACCGTTTTTTATAATTATGTTCTATTTCTAGGATGTTGCGTTTGTTCCAGTCAAATTCGTGGTTGTGCGTGATTTTATGTATTGATATACAACTGTGTTTATCTATGACTATTTTGAAATATAATCCTCTCGAAAATTTGTTACATTTTAAAGTACATAAAGATATCTACAAAAATGTATTACTTGCATAATCTATATTAACCTTTTTGAAGTTTACTTGAATGATTTATAATATAACATGACGTTTTAAAATTACCTGAAGCAGGTCCTAAATCCAAGGACCGAAACGTCTCATTTTTTAATTAATTATCATATACTATTATTTTTATTTAAGTTTTGTTCTTTTCTCTGAAAATTACAAAATTTGAATATATAAACAGTCCTAACGGTTCAAGTATAAGTTGTTTTTAAATTCTCCACACATAATGTTAACTTGAACGTGAAAATAGTATATAAGGTATCTAGGGAGCGAAGCATGCTTTATTCGAGCCAAGCTGGGACTGGAGCCAACAGCGGCCGAAAAGAACCCGAGGGGCACCGAAGGCGCCCCGAGGTTCCTTTTGGCAGCTCGAGGTTACAGTACCAGCTTTGGCAAGTAATAAAGGGCTTCGCTCGCTTGATACTTATGTTATTTTTCCTCATACCGAAACTCGAAATGGCCTTTCAAGGGCCAATGCTAAAAACTTTGTTTTATGTTCCCGAAAGAATTTTCGCAAAACGAAAGAAACACGCGAAGCGAGGAAAGATATTTTTCGAACCCTAGCGTAAATAAACTCTACTTCGCGCTCGCTTAACAGGCCTGCGAAAGGCCATTTCGTGTGCAGGTATGAGGAAAAAAAATGAAAAATAAAAAAGTAGCAAAGGGAAACCAATAAATAATACCAATTTTGTAATTAGAAGTATAATTTTGAAAATAGATTACATCTTCAATATACTACAACACAAATATAAAAAGTTTATTATGCATTGATAATTCAATCAGCAGCAAAAATGTGTTAGCCTATAAAAAATTTTATATATATATATGTATATATATATATATATGTATGTATGTATGTATGTATGTATATAAGTTAGTCTATTACAACTGTGGAATACGGTGATTTATGTAGCAATAATTAGGTGTTGTAATCTCTGATCCAAAACCTTAACAAATAAAAATGAAACAATTTATTTATTACTTATGCTTCTCAACAGCAGATTTAACCTTCTCAAAATTGCTGCCAATAACTTTGTCCACCTGCAAAATTTAATTATTAAATATTTTTTGAATAATTCAGTTAAGTTTATTTATATTACTTATTCAATAGGGTGAAAGATTAATTTACCTCTTCTTTGTTTTTGATGAAGATAAATGTTGGCATACTATCAATGTTGTATTTAGTTATTACTTCTTCATCACAGTCATCCACATCAATTTTGTAGAATATAACATCAGGATTATCCTGCAATTATCAATTTTAAATGATGTATAAAAGATGAACGTGACATAATATATTACTTGTTATCAGGTTTTTTATTTCTGGAATATAATCTTAATTTTAAATTAACTGTATTAATGTAACAGAATTCTAAAATGAAATTAGTAGATCATTTTCAGATGTGCAAGTAAAAATGTTTTGAAATTGTTATATTCTTGTTACAATTTTTATTAATCTTCACCTTTACAGGTGTTAACAATAATGTAATAAGTCTATAATTCATACATTTTTGGAATATTTAAATCTCCACAGTTGCATAGTCTTTTTATACAAACCTTTGATAGTTCCTCAATTTTTGGAGCTATTATTTTGCAAGGTCCACACCAGATTGCAAAGAAGTCAATGACTACCAGCTTGTCACCAGCTTCTCCCAATTTCTCATTAAGCTCAACCTGTAAGTTATAAATAATTAATTAAATTTTAAAAACTAAAGAGGATTTATGCAATAAAAATGTTCATTTTACGTAAGAGAAATCAAAATCTATCGATTAATAATTGACAATTATTTTAACGAGTCATTAAATATAAACGTAATGTTTCAAATTTGTCGCTTCTTGCCAAAGTTCAATTTTTATAATTAAGTATAAATCAATGTTACTTTTTATAACCTTGGGAATTTCATGTAAAAACTGTACATATTATCAATGATAAAAACAATTGAAAGTGTTTTTATACCCATAATATCATTAAGTGGAAGTTATTAAAAATTAACTGAATATATTTATAGTTTCTAACTCTATAATTTAATATTTTAGCAAGTTAACTAGTTATTGCAATGTTGATTCATTGTATAGAAATAATAACCACGTATATTTTGTTTGGTGTATTTATACTGAGAAAAAATAAATTTCATGAATCTTAATAAGACTTTATTAAAATATGATTAATATTAAGTTGAATAATACTGAGAAAAATTGCAAATAAGAACTTTATATATACACGCTGACTTGTTAATCAGTATGCTTTTTTTTGTATTTCCCAGATGATTTAAAATGATTTATGTAACAATTCATGATTACATAGATTTAATAGTACTGCTATTATTATTCTGAAAATTATTATATAATTCGGTAAATGATTATCCCAATATACAATTATTCCATTGAAGTTCTTTAACAACTTCATAAATTTGAAACGTTTAGAAATATGAAGTATTGAGAACAATTATTTCTAAAAATTGTTGAAAATATAATATTTAATTATTTCTATATAAATTAGGTAATATAAGTAAGATACTTAGATAAAAAAAAAAGACTGAAACAAATGTATTTTAAATTGCTATTTAACACTAGATTAATATTAAGTTTTCTAGTAGCAAAACTACAACAATATCAAAGTTTAAATAACTTTATTTACTTGAATTCTTCAGATAAGAATTGAAATTTGTAAAAATATATAATAATAATAAATATAGTATGAAATTATTTTATGACAATAAAGCATACAGTCACATGATGTTAAACCAGAAAGTCACATGACTAATACACACATTTTGATATCATTCAATGGCACCAAGGTGCACAGAATATTAAAATATATAACAATGAATTTTTCTGTTCTTTTCATACAGTATACAATTATATATTTCATCATATATGCATAAAGTTTTGTATTTGAAGAAAAAAAAAAATGTAAAATTAAGTCAATATTTAACATTAAATTGATTATAAATCATAACTAATCCAAATACTTCAATGTACTGTATATTGAGCGTTGCTAGGGAAACTGTTATTGAGGTCAACATGCTAAAAAATCAACATAACTAAAAAGCAATTCTCTAATGAAAATTATATATACATATATATATATATATTTTGTTCAATGTATAAAAACCTTATATCGGAAAATATTAAATATTTTAAAACGAGTAAAATTGCGAGCAATGTGTAATACTTAGAAGTAAAGAGCAATTTTATAAATAATTGAACAATATTAAATCAAAGGAAATATCAGGTAAGAAAAAGAAAGAAATTAAAACTGATAAACTCTGTACTGATAAGTTATCTGGGAACTACTAATAGTAGCATTGTGTTAAACTGCATTTTGTATTTAATATTTTTAACAGTCTATTTTAATTCTTTTCGAAATCTGATTGTTTTACTTTTTTTCTTCTTTTTTTTTTATAAATACTCTGACATGTTGACGTAACAATTATTTTACTCTATTAATTTGAAAAGCATTTTATTTTTCATTTCCATGCTATAACATAATTCATATTTAAAATTTTCTGATTGAAGGGATGAGTTGTGTTCCAAAAGTTCGAATATTTAAAATTTTGCTTTATATAAATTTGAAAAGTATGAAAAGCAAAAATATATAAAATTAAATTTCCTCTTAGGCATAAACTTTAAACCGAATTTTCTCCAACTAAAATGAATCGAGTGGTACGCAATACTTTCCCGGCACACCCTCAGATGACCGTTACATCGACAGCATTTTAAGTAATCTGTTCATTTGATGATAAAATAGCTAATAAAGCATTACATCTAACTTCACTCCACTTAAGAATGCATTAGACTTGAAGGACAAAGCGAAAGAAAAATAGTTATAAAAATTAACTGGAATGTGATACTTGTCTTCTGGATTGTAATTGATTATTTTTCAAGGTTACAAAGTAACGACCAGTATTATGCGACTCATGCTATGCGAACAAATTTGAGATGAAATAGTTCTAAGTTTGAATTGTTAACAGTCGATTTTTAGTGATACTTACTGTAGATCTAATTGCATGCATTTTGACTGGATTGTTGTATTAACTAACACAATTTATTGATTAAACTGGAAAAATTAGTTCGCATACAAGCAGATACTTCAGCTCGTGCGATACTTAAACGATCAATGTAGGCAAAATAGTTCTGATCGTACTATAAGTAAGATTTATAGAAAGCCATATAGATGGAGCCAGCTTGCGACGTGAGATTCGAGCTCCATCTTTTGTGTTACAAGTGCTTTAAAGTAATAAAACACTAACTAAGCAGAGGCTGAACATTTTGATCTAATTTTTATTGAATCCATTTTGATTTAGTACAAACATATGTAGTTAATTCTGGAAACAAAAAAAATTATACATTAAATGGAATTTAATTAAAAATTCATTTCTTGCGATAAAATAAGTTTTATAAGCCCGCTGTGTGGTGTAAAATAGTTAATTAAAACGGTCTGTTTGTCAAAAATGAATGTTTTACGTAAAATGAGATGCAACTGCCTTTGTACATGCATTTATTTGTAGGATTCTCGAAAATTGATAAGAAAAATATGATGATCACACTCACTCACTCACTCACACACACACACACTATGGAACAAAATGTTCGCGGTCGATAAATGGTTGGTTTCTAAGAATGATCAAATGAGCATTACATAAATAATTATTTAAATTACTTAAATATAATGTAATTCTATAAATTATTGTTAAATATTATTAGCTTGGTATGTAAAGTTATATTTTACCTGTCGTCGGTATCAAAGTTATTTTACTTTGATATTCCTTCAATGTTATTTGTTTTATTTGTATACAAAGACGATGTATACATATATAGAATACACTTAAAATTTTGTTTTGACTATTACTTGAACTGTTTATTAATGACCATTTTGGATTAAATACTCAATCCACTAAATAAAAGAAGAATAGGAAGATTATATTATTTGAAAATGGAATTTTACACTAAGCGTAACGATTAGATAATAAATTTGTACGGTGCAATCTTGCTTCGTGAGATTTGAAGTTTTTTTTCAATAAATTAATACTCAGTAAATGTGAATCTTAAATTTTAGAAAATAAAGCTGATTTATTTAAGGTATATTCCAATATTTGGTGTCTTATATTTAGACATTCAAGTTATTAGAAATTGTACGTGGAAACCCACAAAATTCTTTCACATGCTAATAATCCCTAGTGAAATGATAAATATATTGGTCATCTTTTAATTCATTAATGAATATATTGCCTTGTATTGCTCATTTATTGTTTATGTTATTGAATGTTGTTGATATTTTGCTGTTGAAGGTGACTGCTTGACAAGTGTTTAGGACACGAGTTTTCAATGCCTCCCTTAGCGGCGTTTTTTCACTACCTCATCTGTTAACGAGAAAGTGCTGAATGATCGCATTCGTTATTCAAACATACATAATTATATGACTTGTAAAATTAAAAAAAAATAAATTGATATCATTTTTGTTTATATTGACTATACATTTACAATATACGGACATATATTAGCGATATATTGACAACCCTTAATATATCAACGATATAAAGACAACTCTTGTGGAAATGAAATCTAAAAAATATTAAAAAAAAATTCTGAATATTACTAAAATCTGTGAAAATTGAAAACTTTCGAACTTTGTCAGTATTTTTTAGATCTTTTCAATATTCAAAGGATTATTTCTATAAGGTTTTACACGCAAATTAAAACTTAAAATAGATATATTTTTGTAATATGTATGTGTATAAATTAACTCTAAAATAGAAATAAATATATACAACAAAACATTAATAATTTATTTCATTTCATTTAATTTTCACCACAATCTTGTTACAGTTTAAAATTCAAATTCCGTTTATTTCATGTAATAATATTCTTTCTTCATTTTAACTATAATATGAAAACAATATAGGCATAGTTGTCATAATCCTTAGTTTTTGTTATGTATAAAGATATGAGGGGGCAGAGGAGATTGTTTAATAAAGTAAACCCTTGTTAAAGAATTCAATAAAATCTTATTAGCTAATGAATGAATTGAATTCAATCGGAATTTTTTCATGCTATTTGACAATTAAATCTAGTTGACAATTGAAATTTGAACGTATCTTATTCATTAATAAGATTGTACATGTAAAGAACAAATTTTATTTAAAAGGATTTAAATGATTAACTAACGAATAAATGTTTATATTGAACTTCAATTGTAAGTTATACATGACTACGATTAATCCTACGATTCATTAATCATATTTAATAAGAATGATGAATTTTTTAACAAGGAAAGTCACTAATATTTTTCATAGATTATTTATTTATATTGTATTACATTATATTAAATATAATTTTCATTCTTCAAATGAAATGGGTAAATAAATTATTCACAAAATATATGACAAGAAAAGTTATAAAAAATATGAAAAAATGTATATAATTAGTATGCATATAAAATAGAAGAAGAAAATTTAACAACAATTATAACTTTTATTATAAATATATATATTATATTATAATTAAAACTTAGATATACTCTAAGCTATGGTAAAGTTGTCAAAAAAACAAAGTATTTTTAGTTGATTGCGCTAAACTTTTTCCTGAGTATCCGAAAATAACCTCGTTACGTAAATAATGAAAAAAATATTTGGGGTTCTTTTAATAAAATTTTTCTCTGCGTGTATGGACAACTGCGGGACCTTATACTTATGCGTAAAACGACGCACAAGCGTGTCGCCAATTATTCATAACATCGTAGCACAACTGAGAAAAATCGGCGGCACGACGATTTCCACGTTACTTGTTCGCGCGATCACCTCGAGTGTACGCTTTATATACGCGCTCTTGCCCATCGTTCCGACAAAAGTTTGAGTATCGACGAGTACCTGACCTCTCTTAATTCAATTACAAGACGAATCAAATTTGCAATGGGGATTGTTTATAGTACTTTCAGAAATCTCTTTCATTTGGATGATGGAGTTACGGACGAAACAGGCTTAACGGTGAAAGAAAAAAGATTGGTGCGAGATACGTGGAAAATGGTGACCCAGAACAGCACCGAGACTGGAGTTGCTATTTTAACAAGGTAAATTAATTTTCAATTTTGTTTCGCATAGCAAAATATTTGAAAAAAAAGAAGAAACGGATTTAAAATAATATACCTTCAGGTTTTTCCATAATTATCTTTTGGATAGAATTTTAAACGATAAACACAAAAGTTTAAGTGTGTGCCTACAGAAATATTTTGTTGTGAAACGTTGTTTCTATAGTGCTTTTATTTGTGCTTCTTATTCACTATGTACGTATGTATACAAACACTCATATATATATATATATATATATATATATATATATTTCAGTATAACTTCCATATATATTGAAATATAATTTCATAATTT
>JABFPN010001491.1:0-28713 GCA_022817305.1 Leptoteleia sp. ZL-2020 | reverse complement strand
AAACACAAAAAGGAAGGCCTGAAGTTGTTTCAATTCATATAATAGGTTAGAGTGGTGGTAATGTCAGGAGTCTCATTTTCCTCTCCTACAGCCCCGAAAGTGTGACTCCTCACAGGTTTGACTGTATAAAATATTATTTTAATCAACATATTAAAATGATTAAGAGTTAATGAAAAATATTAATGTAATGATATACGAACAAATATTATTTATATTATTTTATTACATACATATTAAAATACATAGAATAAAATATGTACATTATATTATACATGTAATAAAATTTTTTCATATAATTATAAATTTTGATTATTTGACAAATTACGTTGTTTTATATGAAACATCTTGTCTATAATATTAAAAATTGTAAAATTATATATATATTAATTATTCATACATAGTAAAATTGTTGCAAACACAACAATCTGCAAACTTTTAGTTTATTATTATCACCATAATATCTTCTCAACTCAACAATGACTATAATTAAAAATTTATTTAAACAGCAAAATCATTTTGTTTCACATCAAAACTGTGAAAATTCCTAATAGCGCTTATTAACATCTACACGGCTTTTTAATTAGTACAAACCATTAATGAAACTTTATTATAGGTATTTTAATGTGACGAAAATAAAAACTGAACAGAGGTCTCTTGTGTACAAAGGGTCATTATCTTTATTACAAGAGCAATTTGAAATTGCGAAAAAAGGAGCTTAGATAATACCGTGGAATAATAAAAAATCACATTGTAAACACAAATTATTCAAATAGAGTTTCTTACATCTCGGTTTAACAAATGATGCAAAACAAAGAATAGAAGAAGGAGAAGAAGAAGCGAAGAATGAAATTTTATTTATTGTCCTCTTCGAATTGGAACACTGGTCTTTCCAAGGTGCGACATCATTCTTGCGGCGTTTTATATGTTAATGTGAAAAAGAATTAGGACAACCGCTTTATTACATATACATTGTTCTGCAACATATATATAAATGTACACTTTAGTACGTATAGATATAAATAATGAGCCGCGCTATTCACGTATTACATCAGGCATGGTTCGTAGGACGACAAATTATTCACTTTCTTCCTTTTTTTTTCTTTTTTTTTTTCTCTTCCAAGCCAGTTTAGCAGTCTCAATTGAGATTTGCTTGTTATCGCCTGGAGTTTCCACATAATTACCAATGACATCGGGCAATCTGCATTTCATTCAGTCATGTTTAATTCGTGTGTTCACTTTTTTTGTTTCATCGTACAGGTCGCAAGGAAGCCGAATGACATGACAGTTTTGTTGCCATCCAAGATCCCACGTTAAAGCGAAAATTTAACAGAAGTAAAGGAAATGAGGTACTCTGTTTAGCGGAGTTTCAAAATAACGGCTTAGATCTTCATTTGAGGAATTGGATTGTTGGATTGTAAATTGAAAATAATTATATCTCATTTCAACAATATGGATTGTTGCAATGTACATTATAGTTGTAGCAAAATCTTATTCTCAGTGTAGAGAAAAGGAAATCTCGAACTTGGAATAAGGATGTTGAGTAAGTTCTTCTAATTGTTCATCTAAATTCTATATCGTAATTCTTCATTGAGGGAAATTATTTGTTGTAAATAACAACAAATGTTTGGATGTTTATGTAAACTTTCATGGATAAAATGTTTGCAACTTACAAAGACAATTTTACTTCAAAAGAACATTGTATTAACATTTAATGTTTTAAATAATAGTTATCAATATTTAATTAGATATGATTTTCATTGGCATTTTTTAACTTTGACTATTTTTTTTTAATATAAATCTTGTTTTAAAATTAATATCAAAATAATGTTATTATTTTCAATTAATACTTTTGAATATTACTCTGATTATATTTGTGAATTTAGATTTTAATTACAAATTATATGCTAATATAATTCAATTTTTCTGCTATTGAAACTTAGTATCATATATAAGCTTCATTAAAATACTGTCCAAAACATTATTCATGTCAAGTTAACAAATACATTTCCCTCAAACATCCTCTTGTAATATAATATGGATTTATTTTACAAAAAGTATGCATAAAAAGTTGATCATCATTGTTTCTAGTGTAAAAATTTTCCTGGGAAATGTTGGTCGAGCCAATTTTTTTGAAGTTATTCCACCTTTATCATGACAATTATTGTAACACTTGCAACTAGCATCGCCAAAACAACAACGCACATCATTTATTCAATAATATAATTCCACGTTCGAAGGATACTGGCTGGGTTTGGCAATAAGCGAGATGGAATCGGCGACGTTGTCGGTGCAATCCGGTACCATAATAAACACATTTGTCATAAGGTAATGCACGTAGTTACGCGCGGAGCGGTGTATAACTGTGTCGCTTTATTACGCCTCATTTATCTTATGTGCACCGCGATTAATTATTATAACCAGCGCATTGTCAATTAGCGGCCGAGGCGGGTTCGTTTAAATAAATCATCGGCCGCTCGTTCGCGGCAATGGCCATTTTTCGCCTTGCCGCGTCGCTCGCTTCCGCCGGGCAAGAGGGTGCGACGGGTGCGACACGAGCGGGACACGTGTGGGCCACGAACGCGCGTGCATTATCGATGACACGGCGGTCGGGGATAATGCGCGGCCGCGGTCCTTGGCCGCGCGCGCCTTTATCGATAAGAAATCGACCGCGAAAACAATGGCCCGAGCCGCGGCCAGGCCTTCGCCACCGTCCGTCAATTTCCGCCAATTCCCGCCAATTCCCGTCCCGCTCGCCCCCTTGTTCCCCGCGACGTCGCGGCAATTTCAACGAAACGCCCGGTATTGGCTGCGATGAATTATAACTACTTCAATCGAGTAATTTACTCGCAACTTTGGGGGGGCTGCGGTGGGGGGAGATCTCATTTAAGTTGGCAGCATTGATTTCAAGTTTGCTGCAAAATTATCCTCCAATGGCAGGGTTAGAGTATTATTCCGTGGCGAACAGTGAATGTTGGAAATTTGTTGGAAACAAGTGGCTCGCGGCTTATGAAATATCTTAACGTTTATCGATATATATTGAGAAAAAAGTTGTGGTAAAATTTACTATACCTTCTAAGGTTGAAGGGATATCATCTATGATGTTTATACAAGCACTATACCAACATAATAATGTTTTCTATATGGTATAGTAAAATGTTTTGTATGATCTAGTAAAGTTGCTACGGTTAATGGTAATTATTATCAAACTGGATATAACATTTTACTATATCATAAATAAAATTTTACTGCAATGGTATGATAATATAGCAGACACTATAAAGAATATCTTTCCAACATCAGATGGTATGGTAATTTCAAAATACAACTGTTTTTCTCACTGTACTTTCAGAGCTTATGGTTATATACACTGAAAAATATGATACACTCACAAAACTTTCTATTTAATATTTTTAAACATTCTTAATGTAATAATAATTCTGTTTATGACAAATAGATTTCATTTAATGTAAATAGAAATTCAACTGCAGCTTTTTCAGTGTAGATATACATCTGAAACATGGTTAAAAACCCTGTATCAAATCTCTTTGTCCACGTTGGCCAAGTGAAAGACGTCCGATTTATGAATGACGATATGAAAAACGCAAAGATTTCGCAAAACAGTATTTCAATTAACCCCGCGACATTGTTTGATTTCACACCCCGCCCGATAGGCATCTCGAGTGCTTCGCCGCGCGGACGTTTTAATTAAGCGATAAAGAGCGACGGTGCCATTTAAATGAAATTATTCATCGGGGTATCGGCCGGCATCGCGGCCCAACGAGCCCGGCTTGCGGCCGCCCAAATGGACTGCCCTACGTCCTATCTGATAACCTGCCCGTTTTAATGTTTACGCTAACTTTGGATTAATGATGCGCGTGATGGTGCGCTTTTGCTCCGAGTGATTACGATATTCCTCAAATACCGGCTGACTGGTCTTGAACGCTCTTTTTTCCCTCTTCTTCCTTTCTTCTTTTTTGTGCAATTTTAAAAATACTTCCACTTGGACATTTCGTCACTTCCCATTTCATCGTTACTCTTCATTCCAAAGGGCAATGTAACAAATTTCTTCGATTTGCCACTGAGAACGAAACGAATTGAAGAATTAAACGTGTGTTAATAAATTTTACTTCTTCTTTGGGCTACTTATCAAATCTTGAAAAAGTACCCTATGGGAAATTGCCAGAGTCGACCTACGGGGCCGATTCTGACCCAGTACTGTTAGTCAGACATTGGTAAATGGATAGGGCTGATACTGGTTTGAGCTTGGTTATCAAGAAAAACAGAAGATAACCAGGTGTAAGACATGCCAGGCAAAATATCAACGCCATAGTTGATCCAGACTTGAAGCAGTACTGGTGATTTAAAAAAATTGTTCAATGCAAGACCAACGTTGGATGATTACTGGTAGGGTATAGGTATACAACTGATACGTTTAGTTATAGGGTACTGGCCCAGTGTTATCACTCTATTACTAGCACCATTACGTCACTGTACTGGTAAACTAATTTACCAGTACTGTACCAGTACTGTGCCTGTAGAACATTTCCTACTGGGTTGATTATAGTTAGGGAATTTTTTTGAATTTACATTATTTCCTCTGATTTGATTACGTTTAACAATTTTTCGATTTGCAGGATAATGAGAATATCTTTAGTTGGGCTTTGTTAACATTTGTATTGTCATCATTTTTATTAGCATCTTTCAGGGCGCGATTTACCAGCACCACCCTAAAACGAGGGAGGCGAGGCCTTAGGGTGTTTCTTCTTTTTCTTCTTCTTCTGGTTAATGACAAATGCCTTTGCGGATCGATGGCGCGGCCGTGTGCATTCACCTGCGAGTGTCGCGTGCTGACGAGTCGTAAAGATGCGGACGTCTATTTTTACGAGTATGGTCGACACCCCCGCTGATAGCAGCGTCGCTCAAATGTAACGAAGACATGCATCTGTTTGGTCAAATCATGTCGAATAACTCGGTTGAACGAAAAAAAAGGAAGGCCTCGCAAAAATGCGCCGACGTCGCCGATTTAAACCACCACCGGATCTTCAATTCAAATATACATTGAAGAAAAAAATGATTAAGAATTACCGTGCTGGAACCTTAAAGCGCAGCCATTTGTACAATACAGGAAAAATTATTGTGTCTGGACAGTAAAAATTATGGCAAAATAACATCCATGCTGAGAAAAATATGAAGAAAGTACTGGACATATATGTTTTTCCGTCTTTCAGTAAGAATTTCGCGATTATATTTTTAATTTTAGATTTTACCTACCGGAAGCTAGAACAGAAGATAATTACATTATCGAACTTGTGGCTATTAAATAAAACCCGACAATGGTAATGATAAAGTAAGAGTGTTCTTTTATCATCGCGTTGCATTGTCGTGGCGTTTTCGTTTCCTGGGCTCGATTGGAATTCGAAATTGGTCCGCCGGATTATGAATATTGATGGTGTCGCGGAGACGTGACGATTGGAGCGCGCTGATTAATGTCATTGTTGGTGCATAAATGCCGAGTTATGATCGCGCTGTTATAAAATCAAATGACATTAATCTGTTGATTTGAATAAACATGGCTTATTCATCGGCTCCGCGTGAAACAATAGATAAAGCTCGGGCGGGCATAATATCAACCGGTTTTTTTTTCATTATGCCGCTTGCTCGGAGATGTTTGTTGGTAGTTGTTACTATTTTTGATAATAACTCGGAAATATGCGAGCATTTCAATTATTTCTTATAATATAACATGGCAATGTTTATGCATTTTAAATACGTTAAATACATAAAGAAATATTGGAAAATAAAAATTAGTTATTGAGGAATAGAACTCGTGACCTCAGAATTATTAGTCACGTGTTTTACCACTATTTTACATAGTATCCTGGCACAATACTGGTCTTTATCAAACACAAGAGTTAGGTCAGCATAGAGTGGTGGTATAGCACGTGATTGATGATTGTGAGGTCATGAGTTCTAATCTTTGTTTAAAACTAGTTTCTTTGCTTTTATAAGACAGTAATTTTTACTGAAAGACGGATTACATCTGAAACACACTTAGAAACAGTCTTAGTAAAAATGAAATATGTATGGTCCATATACGGACCATATATGTTTGAACAATTTCATATAAGGAAATAAAAAGTTCATATATGGACATATATGTTTTTCCTTGACCTATATATGGCCATATATGGCCGATATATGGCAATAATCAATATAATATTCTGCCATATAAGTTTTCAATAGTTTCCTTAAATGGAAATCAATTATTGCCATATATCGACTATGTATGGCTATATATGAAAAACATAAATGTTCATATATGAATATTTTATTTCCTTATATGAAACAATTAAACCATGTATGGACCATACATGGACCATATATGTTTCATTTTTACTAAGGATCAATTTTTTCTGTCACATTTTCCTCAGTGTACAAATGGCTTCGCTTTAAGGTTCCAGCACAGTAATTCTTAATAGTTTTTCCTCTCAGTGTGCAAATACCTAATACATCAAGTGTTTCTTTTACGTTGTTTTGTGTCGCATTTCATACGGATTACACACACAACTTCGCGCAACGAAAGAATGACCGTACTCATGGTGAATTTCTCTCGATCCGGAAGTGAGTCTGATTCGCTGAAAAAAAAGGTGAACTTTCCAACTTGAAGTGAAAAGGAAAGAAAGAAAGAAAGAAAGAAAGATATTGCACAGCAGTAGGGGAAGAGCGTTTCTGAAATATAATTGTCCTCGATAGTTTGATTGGCGAAGACGAACGGCGCAACGCATTTGCTTACACTTTAAACTCGCGCGGAAATATTTCAAACGGAGGTTGGTGGATGACCGAGCGCGCGCGCGGGACCTTCGGTATTTCGAAACAATTCAACGGCGTAATTAAGTTGGCGCGTGAACGAGGAGGGGCAAGAGGAGTTGGGGGGGGGGAGAGGGATTGGAAGTGGATCGCAAGAGGTTTGAAAAGAAGCGCACTTACTTCATCGGCAGCTTATATTCATCTCGCATTAAATCATCGGGTCTAACATCTAAATACCAAATTTCAAATTCCCCATCGTCAATAATTAAAGTAAACAATGTTAATTAATGGCTGAAAATGTAAGATTAATGAACACGATTGAATGTAAAATGATGCAGATTGAAGCCGGGGGGAGAGCGTACCGATGCGGAGTCGAAGTAACGGACAACAAGACGTAGAAGAGGAGGAGGAGGAGGAGGAGAAGCGGGGAAGGGGGAAGGAAAACGTGGTCTCGTGGAAGACGCGGGGGAAGTGGTCGGGGGGGGGGCGGGTTAAGTCGGCGGCTGGCAATGCTAGTCGCGCTGATATTGTGCATTGTGCATCTAATGGGGGCACGCGAGCGAGCACCAGGATTACATCTGACGTGTCTCACTCGCGCATGCGCCGGCCTCGTCCGCGCGCATTACGCCCCGAGTCTTGTTTATATGTTTGTTTATGTTTATGTATATAAAGTAACGCGGTCCTTTGCGCGTGTAGGTGCGATTCCATACGGTGCACGTGTGGTGCACCGATGGTCTTTTACTAACGCACTGACATATGGGTGTGTGCGTTAGAACTTTTCAAACTCGGACCTTAGGTTCAACATTTTTGCCTCCTTCCTCCTTTTTGTATCGAACGATAGGAGAGGGAGAGAGATAGGGAGACGGAAATCTAACAGAAAGATATTTCTAAAATTTTTTTGCACTCTCGTCCTTTTTTATTGTTAGAGTAAGACAGAGACGCGGATATGAAGTATCTTTAAATGTACATTGCCTGCGTTTATTTACGCATGTGTTAACGTGTGTTTGTATGTGTGTGTTTGTGGACGTATGTATCTGGTCGCGCGACTCTCTCAAGGATTTCTTTGTTCCTCGGTTTCCCTCTGCTCGCTTTCCGTCGTGCTCCGCAAACAGAGAGCGACGCAGCACTGAGTGCAGAAAGAGAGAGGGAGATAAGGAGATACCGAGAGTGGAAGAGAGAGGGGAGGCGAGGCTTTATAGCGGTGTAGCTGCGTAATCGGCGTTTCCACGTGCAACCCGCACCTGAACATGAGTAATGAACGGTCTACGGCGAAACTAGGAATCTAGGATCGAACAGCTGTCGCGAAATTGGCCGACGGAACGTCCACGGGACGGCGACTTTCGCTCGGCCGAGTAATCGCCGTTGCCACTAGTATAATCGGGATTGTAAATAATATCGCTACTGAAGAGCCCGCGCGCGGATCAATGTTACATCGCCTTGTGGCCTAGCTGGCTTGGAGTTTTGTCCGGGGGCAAGGTCGCGCCTCCACGAGTCTTTTTCAGGTTGCGCCGGGTCATTTCGTAGGACGGCAACCAGTTTTTCGGCTCAATTTTAGCGTTTCGAATCTTTCTTTTTCTTTCGCGGAAAGATGAAAATATGACCGGTGAGTTTTATGGTTTCAGGGCATTATTCTTTCGATTAAGGAGTATTATTTTTAATGGTGGATGAATGTTAGGAATCAGTAAGAAGGATCCTAGTAAAAACGAAACATATATGGTCCATGTATGGTCCATGTATGGTCCATACATATTTTAACAATTTCATATAAGGAAATAAGGAATTTATGTAAAGAAATAAGAAATTCATACAATGGACATATATGGTTTTCCTTTATTCATATATGGCCACATTTGGTCCACATTTGGTCCACGTATGATCCACATATGGTCCATGTATGTTCATGATCCACAGTTTCATATAAGGAAATAAAAAATTCATACATGGACATATATGTTTTTTTTTTAATCCGTACATGGCCACATATGGTCGATATATGACGAGATATAGCCATAAATATATGCATTTAATAATTTCTTTATGTGGAAATTATTATGTATTAAGGAAAAATGTTCATATATGAATTTTTTATTTCTTCATATGAAATTGGTAATACATATATGAACCATATATGCTTCATTTTTACTACGGAATTGTTTTCTATATCAGATAAAGAAATAAAATTTTGACTGAGACGAGTAAATTGGTGGTAACTTTTGTATTTCTTCAAATTAATGTAAAATGGTATCATTCTTCCAACGGTAATTTACAATGTTGGCCGGCGTGCATTCGATTATCCGTTGAAAACGGTAAATTGTTCATATCAGTTATCCCCTCGGTGTATATTTATATAAACAGAATTTGATATCTTCGACGGTCTGTTTATTGACATTCTTCTAGATCTTATAAACAGACTCTTGGCTCCCGTAATGATTTATAGATTCGTATTTAAAAAAGATAAAAAAAAAAAGAAGAAAGAAAGAAAGAAAGAAAAATTGTAATTACACCCCGCAGAGCCGTTATTCCTCGAGAGAAAGAAAAATATTTGTGTTAAGAATACAATCCGAGGGTTCAATAATCTGATGAATTTTCGTGATATTTGGGTACTCTGGACTCCAGTTGCTTTTGTCTCGCGAGTTTGTTTACGACGGAGACGCAGTTTCGACTGACTAACTTGTCATGACTAATGCTTGACTTTTATTTTAGAATGAAATAATGAGATTCTTTGTGCTCCGGTTCTCTGCTTTATTTCGAAAGAAAAGAAACGAGAGAGAGGGAAAAAGAAGCAAAACGAACAAGGACGATAATTTTTCCGCCAACGCTCGATTTCTTTGAAATCGATTTGGCCGCAATTTGGATTTTGCAAACAAGTGCGTCGTATCGCTTGAAATGTCGTTGATTTAAATTTAATCCGTCCGGAAGGCTGGGAGATTTTTCCAAACAAAATTTAAAGGTTTCGCAATTTCGCGAACGCGATTTTTACCAGATACGAATCCAGGAAGCGTTACCGTTGAGTTACGATACTCCGATTTCAGCGAAATATTACCGACCGTTCCTAATGAGATAATTTTTTTCTTCTTCCAGCTTCACCGCGAGAAAAATCATTGTCTTCTTTCGTTTCTCAGCGCTAAACAAATTACACTTAATTGCCGCTTAGATGTAGTTCAAGGCTGTAGATAATAGGAGGAAAAAAAAGAAGCGGAGGAGAATGCATTTTCCCGAACAAACGGTCGTTAATGCGAAAGCTCGGCGCAAATTGCGGGTTCTTCTGATTAAAAAAGGAGGTAACTCGCGGGGATTAGCAAATTCCCCCCTCCCACTGCTGGCTACTCTTTTTTTTTCCTTCTGTTTTTTTTTTCTTCTCGAACCTCGCGCGACCGACTCGCTTCGATTCCTTTGTTTACATAGGGATAGTCGATGGCGCGACGGTGCTGCCGAAGTGCCGGGTAATCCCACCTAGCACACGGTTCGCAGCAAAAAGCCGTGCCAAGTACAAACTAGCGAGCATGCGCACTCGCCTCGATAAAACGCCTGCCTAGAGAAACTTGATCCGCAATACCTGTAAGGCTTTGAAGCCGACTTAATTGTTAGGAAAAGAAACGCGAGCGAAACATGCAAAAATGTCCAGTCAACACTCTGCCAGATTATTGTCAACGGAGAAAACCAATTTTTATTATTATTATTATTATTACCACGGTAACTTGTTATTAGACCCAAGCTGGTCTAAGTTGCAATTTACATTTTGTTGTAATTGTAGTGAGTTATTACGTGCATTGTTTCAGCTCAGGTGCCTTTAAATCTTACGGATTCTTTGTTCCGTTGTTGAGTTGAAATGTCACTCGTTGGTCTACTCAGAATGAACATAACCTCCTTAATAATGCATATCTTCTTAGAAAACTATCTTTTGGAAATGGTTTCGTCAACTATTTAGATGTTAGATGCAGATCTATTTCCAAAAGAATTAAGATGAAAGAATTCTAAACTTGTTTAACTGTTGACGTACGTAGCGATTTTCTTAAATTACTAATTATTTTACAATATATTCCAAGATATGTATTATTAAGGAGGTTATGTTCCTTCTGAGTAGACCAACGAATCACATTTCACCATGTACAATCAGTTGGGTACGACTGTTTACAAAATTGTACAATCATTCGGACATTGCCCTGCGAATAACTATAGCTCGAAAGAAAAGTAATTAGAAAAATTACTCGAGTTCAATTTTCCAACCTGGGGGTCTAATGTTATTGTAAATCGATTTGGCATCATGAGGCTAGGCGAGTACCGCCACTGGAATTAAATCTCCGATGGAAAAGTCGAACGCATCACTTTCACCACATGGCTCTTGTGCTTTGCAATTGCGCGTGCGTTATGCTCCCAGCAAATTAAAGACGCCATTTGTGTCGAAACTTGAGACAAATCCATCAATCGCTCTAGTCGCACGCACCTACACTAGTAAGCCTGGTACACACGCACGCACACGTACGCGCGCAACGTCAAGAAAAGAAAGGTTAGCCGGCCTCGCCGAGCTGATTTCACTTCCACGCCAGATAGAAAGTACAAAGGAAAATGAATTGTTCTAATCTTATCTTGTTTCATCTGGTAATAAAACACCTCGTTGCGCAGCGCCGTTATAATTGTAATTTGTCCCCTGGAATGACGAGGCGGCTCGGGGCACCCACCACTCCTTCTCCATCGCGGCAATTTCAGTTTTACAACTTCTTTCCATTTCCACTCCAGCTGACCAAACTTCGCAATTCATATCTCAATAGTCAACACAATTTGTCGTCTTCTATTTCCAAGGAATATACCAAAGATATAATCCTAGTATATTCTTTCCCAAATTGGTCGTAGGAATATTTCTGGAAAAATAGTCTTGGAATATCTTGGAATATTCTTCACCGTTAGGGTTGTACTCCAAGGTTGACTTTCAAAGAACCATAACTACCGCGCAGAGTATATACTTTATCATAATAAAATGTAGTGACTGGGGAGGGAAAGTTGAAGTACCTCTTTCGTTTCTAAAATTTAATCTACAATGATCCAGTTTAAAAGGCCGAAAGTGTCGTTAAAATGGGTCTGTCCCATTCTTTCCTTGCGATACCGAGGATGGAACAATTAAGTGGGATAGGAAGGATTGTTGCGGCCAGAAGTTGGCGGGTTGAATGGTTAAAAGTTGAACGTTTCGGGTATTAGCTTTTTCGTTGTTTGTTGGGATAATAGCCCTGGTGGATCGGGGCCATAGAAGACGTAATACGAGCGCGAAGAAGCAGCCTCGGACCCGCAGGTGCATGTAATCTTCGATGAAAAGAATCCTGTCCTACGCCCTCTACCATAGGTCTCCCCCACTGTCTGGCGTCTACTGTTCCCTTGTGCTCCTAGACCAGAGACCCCGTAGTAGGAATCACCGTCCGCACGGGATCGTGTTTCGACCAAGGCAAAAGATTTACCAAATAAAAAAGAAGGAAAAAAAGGGAGAGAAGAAGAAGGGACGGACAAAAAAATACGACTCTGAATTCCACCCTTTTTTTCTCCTTGCTCCTTTTTCCTTCCTCTCTCTCTCTTTTTCTCCCCTCTCTTTTTCACTCGCCAACAACCCTCAGGGTTGTCGATCTTTCGGTCAACTACCTCCGCGCCCTTGAGCAGCCAGTAGCCTCGCTCGCCTCTCTCGTTCGCTCACTTAGCTACTCTTCGCCTTAGCTTTAACTAAATTCACCGTGCAAGAATCGTCCGGCTTTTCCACGTCTCTTTCCCGTGGGCGTACGAAATTAAAAAAAGGAGTGCTAATCCGGGGGGGTCTTCTTAAAAAGGTCTCGCAATTATTAATTCATCGCTTTTTGAGGTTTCTTTCTTTCTTTTTTCCACTTGGATTCGAGGTACGTTTGTGTTTTAAATTAAATTTACCCGTGAAACAAAGGTGCCTTCATAGGTGTGTAAAATTAATTCAGAATGATGTCACGTTAGAACGTCTAATCTAAATGTTATATTGGATCTTGATAGGGAAGAAGGTCTTCATCGAACAATTAGTTCGAGTTGGAAAAATTTGTCGATTGAGAACGGTGATTGATGGAAGCGGACTGCGATGATTCTGCATCATTCACTGATCGAAAGCTTACCAACATTATATAGTCACCGGTGCATATTCAGGGCCTTATGAGCTATTGAGCAAGCGCGACCATTACAATATTTCAGTGGTAGAATGTCGAAACACATAATGCAGGTTTTATAGCCAACGTAACGTTGACTTTGGTATCGTATATAACAGCTTTGATCGGAACCCTTTTATTGAAATAAATCTTGATTATTCTATCGTTACGACGGCTTCATAGATCGAGTGGAACAATGCTGAAGCGCGGATTGAAAGTGGCTAATCAATGCGAATGGGATGCGGTGTTTTCGTGACATTTGGAAATATAAAAATGACGTCCTTGGGCGGTAAAATTCTTCGACGCCACTTGCCCTTCGGCCATCCTTTTACCGCGCGACTCCCTTGACATTATGCCCGCGCATCTCGCTCCTTTTCCCCTCCCCTGCCTCTTCTTTTCCTCTGCTTCGTCTTTGGGGATGAGAGTCCTTTTTTTTCTTTCCTTCTTTCGTCACTTTTCTGGACGATTCTACGTTATAACACCATGCCACTATTTTAATGCCTATAATTAGAGTTCATTCGAAAAGAAAACCTAATTTTCCTTCTCCTCCCCCCCTTTCTATGGTCAAAATTAAATTGTTCGATCAGGTTGCTGCAAGAACCGTTTCGGGTTGTACGGTTATTTGGGGAATTGTCGAGAAGTCTTATTATAATGCGTGGAAAAAGATGAAATTTCGATTCGAACGAGGGCTCACGGATTGCTCAACGCGGAAACAAATGGAATTTTCAAAGAGCCCGCATATTCAACCAGTCAGCTGCATCGGAACTTGAAACACCAATCCGAGAGGTTGAAATGTATCTTCGATAATTAGACCGTTCCAGTTTTCAATAGACTTTTGGTTTCCATATCTTCTTTACCTTTACTAATGGGTTATATATAAATTTTTCTTGAAATAAGTACTTTATTATGAAAGAAACTAGTACATGCAAATGATTTATGTTAATAATTTTCTTTTTCGCTTTGGTAGGTAAATAACTTTATCTAGCAATTTTCAACTAATTTAGTAAGAATTTATTCTATTAGCAGAAGGACCTAGATATTAAATGGATTAAAATGAATATTTAAACGTTACATAAACTGTATGGCTGATTCAACCATACACTTATCTTATGGGGACTGAACATAACCTCGATATCTCAACGAAAACTACTTGGATTTCACTATGTTGACGATTAGATAAATTTTTATGACTGATTCAAATTTGTTTGGGTACGATAATTATAAATTTCTGCCCGCGTCAATAATAGCCAAATATATCTAACTTAAACAGAAATTTAGTAGTGCACTTAACATTTTCTTTCCGTGTGTTTAATATTAAAAACATTTCATTCCACAGTTTCATAAATGATTGATGAAAATTGTCAACGATTTGACCTTGGGTCATCAAATGACCCCTCCCAATCGCTCTTTACTTTTGTCCGTGAAAGTGTCGAGCTTGATTTTTCGTCGAATTGAAACGTTTTTTTTTTTTCTTTTCGTCTCGTTATTGTTCGAATGTGGCAGAGCCGGAGTCCGCTGTCGTGACCGATCGCCTAAATGGACTTTAATTTACGACCGCGAAAGAATAACGCATTCGAAAATAATAACGACCGTTGGTGATCGGCCGATTAAAGCCGGGGCCGAAGTGTAGTCGGCGCATTAAAAAAAAGAAAGAAAGAAAAAAAAAAAGGAGAAACGCAGCGCGGCATTAGCATTAGCGTAGGCAAATGACAGGGAGCCCGAGCTTTCCGTGAGCTTTGCCGGGCGAATGACCGCGCGTCATTATGCACATTGATACGTTTATCATAATCCTCGCGTTTAACGAGTGCTTGCGACGGAGAAAGAGCTTTCTCTGTCCTTAACCCTCCCCCCACCCCCGCTCCACCGCAGTACTGCCAACAGCTCTGCCGCCACCACCACCCCCTCCCCTCGCGTACCCTCCAATCAAAATCGTGATCGCTATAACTCATGACCGCGCGCGCGGTACACCAACATTGTACTTTGCTATACTCAGGTGGCGAGATAAACATCGCCGGTGTATTATAATATACCTGCGTGTTTGGTGCGCGCGGGTGTGTCGTACGCTTTTCTGTATAATGCGTTTGTTCGCCGGTAGCAATGTACTCTCCGCGCGCGCGCTTATCGGTCAAACTTCTTTTTTCGACCGATTATTTTTCATTTGCTCTTTGTGGCATCTTTATTCAATTCCGAGAGACCGTTTTCTTTTTTTTTTTTCTTTTTTTTATGAGTAATTTGACTTTTAAGTGTCCGGATGACGGCGATATTTCACGATTGTGCTGTAAAAACAGTCGAGACCCGGGCGAATTTGCATGCCGGACGAATCGTGCGTGAAAAAAAAACAAGTATACAAATCGCTGGTATCTGCTTGTTTTTTTGAGATACAATGAAAATAGATGGAAAGTGTGTATTATAGGTTTCAAATAAGTTGGGAGATTCGAGTGATCAATCAATAATCCATTACTGTAGGATCGATTCGATGCGAAATCACGTACGCTAAATTAGCTGAAACTTTCCGCATTATATTGGAATTAGTTGAAATGATTGACCAAAAAAAAGGCTGTGATTGTATAATTTTTATTTACAGGCTATAATAATGGGTAATTCGTGTTATTTTAAGAAAACAAAGGTTAATTAAGAGAATTGTAATCATAGATTGTAAGAAGTCTTATATTATTTGCATATAATAGAAGAAGATAAGGGAATATGCGATTAATTAAGGGTAAATAAGTATGTTTTGTATATATATTTAAAAACTGGAATTTAATAGACAATTAGCATTGATGCTTGAGAGGCAAAACATTAACAATACACTGAGAAAAATATGAGAGAAAAAATTAGTTTCTAACTGTGTTTCAGATGTATATCTGTCTTTCAGTCAAATTTAGTGACTTTTAAAAGCATAAAAACTAGTTTTGAATTTCATAACTATAAATGAAACAGAAAATTTTCCTTTTAAAAATCAGTAAGTTTTACTGAAAACTGGATATACATCTGAAACACAGTTAAAAACAGTTATTTTTCCTGTCATGTTTTTCTCAGTGTTTGATTCTAATGATCGTATAATTACTGACCATGAATTTAAATGCAACAAAGCAGACATTGACAGAAAGTCATTAGATGGTAATCGGTTAAGCGTCAATTTTTAACAGACATATCCTATGTAGGTAATTTCGATTCTTTTAAAAGAATCGATTTAGTGAAAAATTAGCTTATTCTAGATTAATTTGTATATACTTTTTTTATAAAATTTTTTTAAGTGATAAGACTGTTAATATAAAAAAAATCTGTTAATATAAAAATGAAATCTTAAAAAAACAAAACAGAAAAAAGATAAAAAATAGTTACAGTACAATCAATTTACAAATACAATTAAAGAAATTATTTTACATGATTTCGAATGAGCAATGTTGAAAAAAAAAAGTATCTCGCGAAAAGTTTATTTCGCAATGTTTGTCCGCTTTGTTAATACAATAACATTGTATGCACGGGGGGGGACTTATACACTGGCGTTTCGAAATCGGACAAAGGTGAACGTGTGCATCAATCGACCATACATTTCCCTGAACCGGCGATGACACGCGCGTCAGCGAAATCTTATGTACTCTACCGACTTTTATTTTTATAAACGTTTCCGTTGAGGTTACTTCCGGGTAATTCCTTTTCAACTGCAAAAACAACTTTATAACGGCCGGCCGAACTGTAAAGATTCGCGGAAAAATTTATACCCGATTCAGCGAATGGTGTAACGGCAATTTAATAACAAACTTTCAGCTTCGATAAAGTCGGAAATTTTCAAATTGTTCGACAAGTTGTCGACTTTTCTCTCGGTATTTTGACCGAAAAAAATGGAAAGTTGACAAGTGATAAAGTTGACGCTTTAGGTAAATACGCGCAGAAAAATAAGGAATTAATTTTGTTATAAAAAATTGAATTTCAAAATATTAACCGTTTTATTTTTCTGCCTATATAAAAGTATTTGGTGTATAAAAAAAAAAAGAGTAGTGGGGTGGTTTTTCGGGTGACGGAAATACGTAAAAGAAAATAATGGCATCCGCGTGCGCTCGTTAGGGAAATAATAGTTGGCGGAGAAAATAGCGCGGGCCGATGCGCAAAGCGGTCTATTATTGGACGGTACCGCGGCGCGGGATTTTTGGCGGCGAGGTGCCGCCGACGCGGAGTCTCACTCGGCCGGATTGTGCCACCTCATTCTGAATCATGCGAACAAACGCACACGAATGACGCTACCGGCGTGAATAATCGGACGTCGACGACGCACGATACGGGTTTCTAAGGTCGCTGACCTTCGCTGCCGCTCGACCATTGTCCACTCATATTTTATCCTAAATACCAGCGCGCCAACAGAAGCCGTTTATGTACCTACATTGCATTCAAAGTAACACACGCTCGCATTCCGCTCCCGATAACCATTTTCTCCTTTTTTTTCCCCCCACTCCTTGAGCTCTTCTCCTCCCCCCCCTCCCCCCACTCGTTTAGTCTTTTATTTTCCACGCCGAAAGTATTTTTGACACTCGACAAAGGCCACGAAAATATAATTGTTCGAAATGTACGGTGATTTGGGGAAATATTTACGGAACTGGACAATGAGATATTTTGGGTCGTGATTCACGTGAACGAGCGATGTTTGTAAATAAGTGGTAGGTCAAATAAATAGAAAGAAAAGCGATCGGTTTGTTTACCTATCGAAGGACGTAAGCGCGCAATGGCAATTGTGAATAGCAAACGGGAACGCAACTTGCTGACGTTTTGCATTTTAATAACGCTTTTGTTCTGTGATTTCGTTAAATATCGATTAATTATTACGCAATGCGGTGCGATTTTATTTACGTTCGTACAGTTTATGTCAAAATATAATATTAAGGTGAAATGTCACAAGTTGGTTATAACTGAGATTGAACATAACCTCCTTAATAATGCATATCTTTGAATATGTTGTGAAATAAAGATTAATTCGAGAAAAACGTAACGTACTTTAAAAGTTAAACGTATGTAGAATTATTTACAAGTATAAAATTTAATACTAGTGTCTTTGTCTTTTAAAAAACAGTCATTTTTTTAACTGAAATACGAATATACACCCGAAATATCTTTAACTTTTATCCTGCGTCTCTATTTTCTTAAATTAACTTTTATTTGACAATATATTTCAAGATATGTATTATTAAAGAGGTTATGTTCAATGCGACTAGACCAACGAGTAACACTTCACTATAATCTTGAACTTAACTTTTCCAATTTCTACCTTTGACATCTAAAAATACAACTATGATCCCAAGAAAATGATAGGAAAGTCCGTTAAAAGGACAGGGACGACGAATTTTTCTGGAAACTTTAGGATTTGCGGGAAAGGGCAAGCCGGTGGAAGAGAAGCGTCAGCGGTCAATTTGCGCGGCGATTTGTCAGCGGCTGACTGCCTTTTCCCTGGCGCACCTGAACCCCGGTGACTTTGATTTAATCAACGTCAGCGCGTCGCGTTATGCAAACGCAATTCTCCCGGGGAATTTGCGCGCGCGCGCTCGTTTCGCGCGAATCGCACGTATCGCACGCAGAAGAAACTTGAAAGTCGGAGAAAGTGGCGGTGGCCGCGTGACCGCTGCCTCATCTGCGTCGCTTTTTTTCCCCCCCGATCCTTTTTCGTTCGTGTTCCGTCCCATCTAAGGGGGGACGAGATAGGGTAGGGGGGTTGGGGGGGGGGTGAGGTCACTGGTTGACCGTTGCTGGGGTTTTCGCGAATCGCCATTGTCGCGATGATTGCAATGTAAGGCACAATGGTTAACTGGGCAATGCGCAACCGGCCGGTAATTATCGCAGAATTCAGACGACATCGACGACTGCTTTATGGCGCGATGGGATGTTTATTACTATTGTTATGATGATCGTGCGTGCGCGCACAATGGAGCCGGGTCCGGTGCGCGTAGCCGCACTTGTTATTATTCCGCGATCGGATGGCAGCGTCGATTGCTTTATGGCCCGATAGTAGCGTGCAATTAAAAAAAGGCCAGCCTGTAATGCGCGTGCGTAACCGAGTGTGTTGGGCCAAGGATTCATTCAAATGTTGGTGGTATTGCAATTTTCCCTGGTGTGACACCGACGAGGCGGTATTTTATACGCGAAGAAGAATGTTTGGTTGTGGTAACCAAAAATTCGTTTTTTTTTTTTTAAGTTGACCAGCATTTTTAGTTGAAATAACTAAGTAGTCTGGTTAGAATATGTTTTTTAGTTACTATACTTAAAATTAATTGCTAATTATTGGATATAGCACCCCCTCCTCCTCAAAGGAAATATAGTTTGTGGGGGGGATGCTATATCCACTAATTATTTAATAATTCTTATTGAAACAATGAACTTGGTTCTTTTAACTAAATGTCTTTAACCAAACGATTTAGTTATAAATCAGTCATTTATTAGTAGATTAGTGTATTTTGAATTATTTTCACAGAATAATTTAATGCTGCAAGTTTTTCAATGATAAGCCATTGGTTCACAATGTTTTTTATTTTGTGATGCAGCATATTTAATATTTAAATGTTTTATTTTTACACTTGTATCTGTCGTATAAAGTACTACATGAACTAAATGCTAATAATTGAAATATTAAATTTAAAAAAGGAATAAGATAGTAGAAGTACTAAAAGTAAAATTGCAGTGCTCGACTTTAATTGCCTGTTATCAATAAATGTCAGCGCAATTTTACACGACTTCTTTTTGTTAATTAGCGTGGACCTCTAACTAAGAAAAGGATAGCATGACTGTGCATCTAAATGCAATTCAAATCGAACGTATGATTAAATATAGTTTATTCACTTTTTTAGCCGCAAGTCTCCAACGTTACGACACAAATTGGAGATTTGTGCTACATTTTCTTATTCGTGTCAAATCTTCTTGTTACCTCGTTATAACTTCTTCTTGATTTGTTTATAAAAAATCACTACATTCTATTTAAAAATTGATATCATAAATAAATAAATTGTACGACAAAAACTTGGAGAAATTGGGAATAATACAAAATGATAGGAACAAAATTCAATGTATTAAGTATATATCAATGAAAGACACTTTATTCATCTTAAAAATAAAATGGAATTGGTACCCCTGCGGACTACCAACATATTTTATTTTCATAATGAAAAAGATATATCGTTATCAACTGGAAGAGAGTAGTTTTAGGTTGGTAACCCTTCGTCTTTCACCAGGGTTACCAACTTAACACCACTATTTGTCGAAACGAGCTGGTTCGCTGACCGCAACGACATCCGAGAAACATCAAAGCAGAAATTTCGGGACGTTATGAATTTCTCGCTGGCGCACTCCTCGGCGCGCTCGAGAACCCATCGGGACGTAATTGCGGGCGTGATCGAATTACACGCCGAGCGCCGTGTGCGAACTCGTGAAATTGGCGAAAACGTTATCGCGGCTCGGAATAGGAAGAGGAGACTCGCAAGTCGCGCACCGTAACATCGCCGGAACCGCCCCGACGGTGCAACCTTTTTTCAGCGCGCATGCATACTTTTCTTGCGCGCTGGAAAAGACTCGTTTAAACGCGCGCCGACGTTGCGTTTCAGTCACGCGAAATAAGATGCCCGCGTCGCAATGAAAAATTTTAACCGTGCCAGGCCAATTAGTCCATCCAACTGGCAATTTTTCCAGTATCATCACGTTATTATCAACATTTATCAGTCAATTGTTCGTATCGAACACTTGAATGCGGAAATAAAAATGTGTTTGCATTGGTAGATAAATGAGTTTTATAAGTTTATGAGCAATTTTGAACTAATTTAGTAAGAATTTATGTTATTTGTAGAAGGACATGCACGTTAAGTCGATTAAAATGAATATTTAAACGTTATACAAACTGTATGGCTGATTCAGCCATACACTTATCTAATGGGGACTGGACATAACCTTATTATATTTACAATATAGCCTCATTATGTCCAAAAACATACTTCTATTTCATTTTATTTTGGATTGGATAAATTTAGAGGATTAGTAACTAACGAAACTAACAAAAATTTATAAAATAATTAATATTTTATATTATTATTATTATATTATTATGAAATTGACAGTACGAGTATGATAATTATACTATGAATAGTAGCTTGAAAATCAGGGGTTACGTAAAGTGCCCTTATTGGGTGGCGCAGTCACCTAACAGTAAATAGTTGCGATCTATGTATCTGTAACTATACTAATTTATGCATGTAAATGTCATATTTTACGTTTATTAATATTTACAGTAAAGAAAACAGCACAGCAAAGGTGTATAGTTTATGTACAATACTTTTCTTCTGGCGTCAACTTTTCGTTGATGCAACATTTATTGATCTTCCGTCTCGCTTTAATTCAGCTTTAAAATAATGTTATTTGTCTTTGACAAATATAAATAAAAAATGAGTACACCACGGTTGCATTATGAACTATTATTTGTCGCGGGGTTTATTGCTATACGAGAAGAATAAATCTGACAGACAATATATTCCCGCATTCTTTTATTTGCATGCGATTTCTTTATTATTACCATGTTAATGTACGACTTGGAAAGGAGGTGGTTTTTTTTTTTTTATTTAAAATATCACACCTTCCACGAGCTTTGCAATAATTTTATTCATTGGTTTACTTTTTACATTCTCATGCACTGAAAATACAAAATAGAATGTTTTATTGATGAGGCCTGTCTTAAATAGAATGAAGGAGACATTAGAATTTATCATAAATAATAAATCGTTTTCCGTACCGGCACATTATTCAAAGACTTCATATAAGAAGTGCAAAAAGGTCGTCAAATTAGTTATCTTTATTAAGAAAGTGAAGGAGTTTGTCTAAAAAATGTTAACAAAAGTATTAAAACTTGTCACCAATTACGAGTGTGTCGGCGTGGAGTGGTGGTAAAGCGAGTGACTGGTAAATGTGCGAGGTCGAGGGTTCTATTCCCCGGGCAATGACATTTTTTTGGAATATTTCTTTTCTAATGTATTTTTCGTATATTGAAAAAAAAAAACATTAAGAATTACTGTGCTTGAAACCTTAAAGCGAAACCGTTTGTACGATATAGAAATGATTACCGTACTAGAATAGTAAAAATTACCATGTTTTTCAGATACTTTGGTGTATTTTACCATAATTCTTACCGTGCAATAATTCTTAATGATTTTTTCCCAGTACATCCGCGAGTTGCTATGAAATATCGCAAGAATTGATAATAACAAATGTTTGGCGGGGGGAGGCGCGTGTAAGGTGCCCCGGGAAAAGGATATTTGATTTGGCGGCAAACTGCGGAGCGAGTGTTGAACTAGCCGTGAGAAACGTTCGGATGAATCCGCGATAATGGTGCGGTTGGTACGTGATGAAGTTGATGCGCCGGTGTGTTAGCGGCCGCGCGTAAACGACGTGCGTGCATAATGCGAATATAATGACGCCGTTGCTACGAGACTTGGAAAGCACGCGTATCGCTCGCTGCGCTATCGGCCGTTAACTTTGACAGCGGGTTTCACTTGATACAATTACCTCCTGCAATTACTTCCTACTCCAATTCAGAGAAACGCTCGAGTTATTTATCGTTAATTGTCCCAGTATCGGTTTCCATCAAATTTCTTTTTTTCCTCCCCAAGTTGCAAATTGCTACATATGTAATTATGTATATTGAATTTATATGTGTGCGATGTACGTATAAGTGTGACTTTTTAATGCACGTATAATGTGGCTTTTGACGCAAGTGAACTTCACGTTAATTAATGTGACAAAAGAAATGAGTTGCTTGAAAATCACGAGTAAGATTTAAATTATTGAAACAGTGAATTTGGTTCTTTTAACCAAATGTTTTTGTTTTTGTGGTGGAGCAAATTTAATATTTAAATGTTTTATCGTTACATGTCTATCTGTCATGTAAAGTACTATATGAACTAAATGCTAATAATGAAATATTAAATTTAAAAAAAGTTTAAATTTGTGAAATAATAGTGCAATGAAAAGTTAGGATAAAAATTATTATAGTGTATCAAAAAATGGGGACAAATGAACATTTTTCTTGTACTGTATCATAGTAGCTTGTACAATACTAATAACTTATTTTATAATGTATTTTAAATAAGACAAGAATTATAAATTGTCCCCATTTTTACATACAGTATAATAATTTTTATCCCAACTTTTTTCTCAGTTTTTCTTTCTTTTTATCATTTTTATCATTCTAACAAGGACTTATTTTCTGATTCCAGGGTACAATGAGTCTGACGAAGCGCATAGACGAAGTCCGGCTGTTGGAATCCCGCAAAAGTGCGCGACTTGCTGATCAAGATACCGATTTTGCCAGACTCGCAGATATGGCTGGAGATCGTAAAAGAACTGCGACTCACAACATCGACGTGCCGCACATCAATGGGTGAGTACCCCCCTCCCCCATTTCAGCATAATCATTTTCTTTTCCCTCGACTTTTCTCTAACATTTTCTCACTCTCATTCCTCCTGCGTGTCTTCGAAATAACATTTCAACAAACACTTTAAAAACTACTGCACGAAAGAAGAATTTGGCCATTTAACATTTGGGCCAAAAACTTCCGGTTACCATTATATAAACTAAAAATGATAAAACGTTGGATTTCACGTGAACCTTATTATATGCAAATTTTCTCAAGCATTTATTGAAAGCGACTGTCGAATCCAAGAAACTTTTCAACTCTTACAGCAATCTTTAATAATATACAAATCATTAAATGTGAATTTCAAATTGGGCAATTCAAAAAAGTTCACAGCGCAGATGTTAATTTAGTTGCTCGGGCAGGAATATTTATGTATAATATCTATATAAGATATTACAACTCTAAGGATCAAAATGGAACGAGAAGAGAAAGACAAAATAACCGGTTCTTGAAATTATACTTTGCCGAGAAGCAAAATGTGTCTTTTCCATTGTCACGATTGAGGGATTTGAAATTGCAAATTGTCTATTGGCGGAGGAGAAAAGAGCCTTTATTTGAATATTAAAATAAATTAACGCTCTTTAGGCTTTTGGACGAAATTGGATGGGGGAAAAAAGGAGCGCCATCAATCAAAATATTTCGCGCAATTCAATTTAAAATAACGAAGCTTCGCGAAGCCCGATGATACAGATCTTGGAGACGGATAGAGGAGGAGAGACAGGGATATAGAGATAGAGAAGGATAGCGCGGATTTGAATAAAAAATGCGGCTTGTTAAAATTCGTCGCGTTTCAAAGCAATTCCGTCGCGTGATTTCAATTGACAATCGTTGAATTTTGAACGAAACCGGGCATAATTATAATCAAGATTAACATTGCCGGGAGGCCGGATCGCTTGTAAACGCGGGCAAATATGATCCGCGTACAAGATTTCCATTACGCAATTGGATACTATACTGACCTATTTATTAATGTCTTACGAGTGCGTGTCAATTGAACCATACAAATCGGTCGCTACATTGCATTTCATTCGACGCGAGCGACGACAAAAATGCATTTCCTCCTGGCCAATCGCGCGAAACGTTCAAAACCGGGCTGTAAATTGGCCAGTGAAGTATCATAGTTTGGTCATACCGCAAAATTTGAAAACTACCATAAATTAAGACTCCAATATATTGTTATTATTATTATTAATTTGTGGTAAATCACTGTTAATCTCTTTTAATAATTAGTCTTTCGTCAGGTGGATTAAATGTATTTAAAAATAAATAGAATTAACGGTAATTTATTGTATATTAAGTGGCCGTCCGAATGTTTGAATTGTGGCACGAAAGAATTGGCGGCCGCTTTTAAATTGGAATAAAGTCAGGTGGAAGGTGGAGGGGGACGGTCAAAGTAGCGGGATATAGGAAAATAACAAAAATGCAAACACCGGGATCGTCGTGGAATGGTCGAGAAAGCTCGTAAAGTTGGCGGAAAGTTGTTGCCGACGACGGCAACGGCAAAGGGTCTCGACGCTCCGTCAGGCCGTAAACGAACACACCCCTCGACGCTGCGCTGACAGCCACACCTGTTCTTCTCATTCTTCCCAACCACCGGACGCACTTTCCTGTAAAATCGTCCTTTCTTTGCGCCTTTACCAAACTCCATCGAGCGCTCTCAGCTTTTCTCCCCGGGTACCTACACGCTCGCAGATATCTAAGCCCCCTATACACACAGACACATATATACACACGTATGAAATCGCTGATAAACCCTTATCGAGCGATCCGCGATCATTTTCATCCGAGACCTTCCGATTTTCCGAGGAAAATGTTGGCCTGGACTTTTCCAATCTTTGATACATCTTCTAGATAGTTTGCTCTTGTGGTTATAAAAATGGTAAATGAGTTTATCTAGCAATTTTTAACTAATTTAGTAAGAATTTATTCTATTGGCAGAAGGACCTAGATATTAAATGGATTAGAATGAATTTTTAAAATTTACATAAACTGTCTGGCTGATTCAACCATACATTTATCTTATGGGGACTGAACATAACCTCAATATCTCAACGAAAACTACTTGGATTTCACTACGTTGACGATTAGATAAATTTTTATGACTGATTCAGCCATACAGTGTACGTCAATTAAATCAACTAGCTAGATTAGTTTTCATCAATTCGACTCACATAAATTTCTTTGGCTACGATAATTATAATTTCTATTTATCCCAATGATGGTCAAACAGTATATCTAGCTTAAATAGAAATTTAGTAGTGCACTTCATATTTTTTCCCCGTATATTTCTCATCTATAAGATTTATAACCAGATAGTTCAAAATTTAATTGTGGTTAATAATTGAATGAGCCCGTGGGATGTATATTATTTGTTGCGAATAATTTAATTTAATCGCGTGACGTAGCAATGTCGACATTTTGGTACCTCAGAAAATGGTGTGAAATGGCGCTGACATAATGTAATATTTCAAAATGCAGTGCCACATTTGAGGCGGGCCTTCGAAAATTCGACGCGATAAAAAGTGCGCGTGTGGTTACGCTAAATTTAAATATTCCACTAAAAATAATATGGGAATTACGAAAATAACTATCTCCATTGACGAAACCGAGATCTGTTTATCTAAAATTATGATCATCAAAGCTGAAAATGCTGTTTAGACTGCTTAAATTTGACCTATATTTCTAAAATTACGAGAGAGAGAGAGAGAGAGGTCTGAATTGTTGGGTAATTTTATGATAATGATGTTTAGATTTTAGGAGGGAAAAGAATGATTGGCTGTTTTACTTTTTGATGGATATACATCATTAATAATCAATTTGATACTAAGTGTATCAATTTTTTTTCTGGTACATTAATCTAATGTGAAAAACGATTTAAGTGTTTATGCTCCAATTTTTTGTGTATCAACAAACTTTGCTCTTCATATATGCAATACAGTAAATCTGTGAAAATCTTAAAGTTTTTTTAATTTTAATATTGTTAAATTTAAAACTTAAAATTTTTTCATCATATAAAACTATTGAAATTAATTTTTTTTCAACTTCCAAAAGCTGCTACATTTAATATTTTATTCATTTATGGATAATTAATACACCCCTACAAGGATAATAAGGATTTGAATGCTGTTAATATTTGCTCTATTATAAATTACCAATATAATTTCAGTACGGTGTTCGCCACGAATTAATGGCGAAGTAATGTTGAAATGGCAAATCCGATACATTTGTAACGAAATACAACGGTGCGAGTGCACCTTTGCGTTGACTTTTTTTCCTCTTGGTAATATTTTTAATCACAAAGACAATCCGGCTTAATCTTTCTGTCAGCGGGTGTAATTATGTTTTCCGCGGCAAAAATCCTTCCTTTCATCAAACGTTACGCTGCCTCGTCGGATCTCGCGGGGCTTACGTTTGTCAACGTTCGTTCGCGGATGAGCAACGAGCGACTCCCGTGACCCGTGACAGCGGATCAAATATTTTATGCAATTTATCGAGAGTCGCGCTTTCATTTGGTATGCACCGAGAAGAATTTATAAGTACTCGCTACTGTGTTTTATAATATCTCACCGTTGTGCACGCTTTTGTATCATTTCTTGTCAGTTTTCACGTGGCATTTTGCAGAATTATTAGAAAAGAATGATGAGTATTTTTCTAGTCTTCCTACTCTGAGAAAAAAAAGTTGTTGAAATTACCATACCTTCTGGTGTTACGAGGATATTGTGTGTAATGTCTGCTGTTTTACCATAGCATTGCAGTAAAATTTTATGTATAATATAGTAACATTTTATATTTAGTATGGTAATAATTACCATAAAATCGTGGCAACTTTACAAGGTCATATACTATTTTTGCAACAAGTGTAAGGAGAGTGCTAAGTTTCCTGTCTGCTTGGAAAACAGATCTTTTTAGACGCGGCCGGAAACTAGTCGTTTTCCACCCTAGGTCGGAAACTAGCAAGTTTCCATCCTCGTCTATAATCAGCTGGTTTCCCTTTTCTAAACAGGACAGAAATAAGGCAGTTTCCGTGCACTCGTTACAAATAAAATTTTACTATACCATACAAAAAATATTATTAGGTTGGTATAGTAATTATATAAACATCATAAACGATATCCCTTCAACGTCAAAAGGTATAATAATTTTTACTATAACTTCCCCCCCCCCCCCCCAGTGTAACGGGTTCCATTCCTCGTTAACGACATTTTTTCTAATAACATTTTAATGCGCCACATCGTACCATAAGGAACATTATTGAACACATACATATACATGCAGCAGATACTACTAATAAATTTCTGTCGCGGCAGTTTCTGCTTAGAAATATTGAATGTTGCGGCCGCGTCGTGGCGCACGACAAAGAAAAACCGGAATCGCCGGGCCAATCAGAATGAAATCTCCCGTGATCCCCGCGCGGAATTGCATTTTGCCGTTTCGCAAATCAAAATTGATTTCTCGGGACGAAAATAATGCCGCCGGATTTCGATGTACCAATCTCTCTCGCGGCGAGAAAAATAAAGATTGCCCTGGCGCATCCTTTTCTCTCCCTCCCCACAGCAAAATAATATTCTTCTAGAAATTATCTAAATTGTTTCTCGCAAAAGGTATTTCGACGGTTAAACATATCATATACAGCTCGCTTATTTATGTACGAGCACAGATAATGTATTCATTGGGCGTCTCTTATTATCACAATTGCCCCCACGTTAACGGGGTGCGTGTAATACAGCACACTGGCAATTATTATATTTAATTTACTTCTTTCTCTTGGTACCCGTTCGTTACATAATTGCACGAAGAAGAATTTATATTAAAACAGCACATTTCCGTCTCGGTGCAATATCATTCGTGGTATCTTGCAAACTTTACCATACCATTTTTTATTAATTTCACAATTCTATCATAACATTTTTGAAAATAAAAATGTCGTTGAATTTATGTGAATGAAAATAGTCGTGGAATAAAAATAAATCGTCATTTTATTTATACTTTGCTTTAAATATAAATACCGTCTTATTCAATATTAATTCGTATTTAATTATAACTCCCCAAGTAGAAATTTGCCGGGGCAAACCATTAAAATGGTTGGGCCCTCATCGGGTATCGACCGGGGAGCCCCTTAATGGTTTACCACAATAGAACCCGAGTTGGCCCCGTCAGGGCTTTAAACGGGTGAGCCCTAAATGGGCTTCAATTGGGTAAAACTTACTGGGCCCCGATTGGGTATATACCGGGCACGCCCCAACGGGCTTCAATTGGGTAAAACTTACTGGGCCCCGATTGGGTATATACCGGGCACGCCCCAACGGGCTTCAATTGGGTAAAACTTA
>JABFPN010001490.1:0-28750 GCA_022817305.1 Leptoteleia sp. ZL-2020 | reverse complement strand
CTGAACCTATACGTTCTTTGTATGTGTATCACTTATAATTTTTGGGAATTTTTTCTATACACATTGTATAGTATTCTATGTTTATAGAACTGTATGCATTACATATACTTAGTTTTTCCATAAATTATTGCGATTACACCTACAGAGTACATATAGGTTCAGTACCCCAGAATTTATTGATAAATATACTATTTCATTTTTCTCAGTGTGAGAAAAGTCGCGATACATAAAGACTAATGTAAAAAAATTCTAAATATAATTAATTATTATTTTATAATATATTTAAATATATGTATAATTAAAAAAGTTGTGTTCATTCTGAGTTGATCAATCAGTGACATTTCACCTTAACATTAAATCTAATATCAGCTCAATATATAACTGATATCAGTTATATATTAAGCTGATATAACTTGATATATATTAAGTCAACAGATTTTCAATGTAAATTTAAAATATATGCGCTAATACATGAAAATCTCTTTAAGATTTTACAATTTTTACTACCTAGAAAATAATATCCAAGGAACCAAGTGTCATCTTCTTCGATAAAAAAAATTAAAAGCTTCTTTGCCATTGAACTCTTAACCCCTGTCTAGATAAATATAATTGTCAAAGGGAATGAGAGATGGGCTAATTATTAAGATCTTTTCTCAAAGCAGTGCGGGCTACACAGTATAGTTATTAACTATACTGCGAAGTTCACTGTTCTGTTAATTAGACCCGCGGGAGGGATTCGATCACATTTCCCACGAAAAACTGCGAGACATTTTTGACTTGCCTTTAGTTGTATTGCAAAAGGCAGTGAATCTTAAAATCTCTCTTCTCACTGTGGCGATATTGAATCTCGGATAGATTTGCATAACTGTCACAATAAATGTAAATGTATCATGAAATTTCATAGAAAGCACCAATATTAGTCGAGCGAATCCCATGCCATTTGCTGGTCGTAGACTTCATGAAAAATTCTTATAATAATTAAAAAAAAAGGCTGAAATTTATTCCAGAATTTCTAGGAAATTTTCTTCGTTAATTTTTAATTTTTTCCAGTACTTTTCAGCAATTCCAACAAGTTATAATATTTTCTTCATATTTCAACTCTTGAATTATATCTTTGAAAACGTTTGGAAAAATTAAAAAATATGATAAAAGGAAAAGTATTGCAAAAATAAGTTGAAAACGAAAATTAGAAAGTTAATTCAAAATAAAACGAATGATTTTAAACGAAAATTATTAGTTTAAAATGAATACGGTTTTTCATTAAATACTTTTATTAAATACTTCAAATTTAACCTTTCAGATTATCAATAATTTCTTTAACTCTAGTTTAAATGTATTCATTCCATAAAAAATTAAAGTCACTTTAAACTGAAATATGAATCCTTTTGTTTTGAAAAGAATATCATTTTTTTTAATACTTCAAATTACTTTTCTCTCAAATTTAAACGAATTCATTCCGTCGAAATTCTGAACAGAAAATCATTTTAATCTAAAACGATTCGTTTCAAACTGAAACGATTGTTTTACGAGTGCACCTAATAACGTATGTAGCATATAATGATATACAGATATACTTGTATTAAAGTAAAGAGTGACACATCTACATCCGTATTTCTTATAGCCATATGTCATTGGTTCATTTCTTTCTTTAACATTATCATACGAAAATAAAAGAAGAATAAATGAAGTTGGTAATGTAATAAATTAAATGTTATGATTTATGAAGATTTACTATTTCCAAGACCTTGAGTTTCGAATTATGTTAATATTATCGATACATTTGGTTCCAACATTGCGGGAGCTTTATAATATATCCAAAAGTGTAACATAAACTTACTTGCGTTAGCAAAAATGCAATTTCACCAGCTGTGAAAGAATGGCGCATTTTCTTTTTCTCTTTTTATTCAAAATGTTACTCATCCATACTATTCCATTAAACTGACTTTGGAATTTACAAAAGTAATTGAGTATAATTAAAATTTAATAAATAAAATTCTTTCGATGCAATGCTATAAATTGACTGCAATAGTTTGGGGATAATAGCTTTGAAACTAGAGTGATCTGACATAAAGAAAAATTTAGAGTTTCATTTATAAAATAAAAAAATTTATTCTTTTTTTATTTTAATATAGAAATTTAAATATTTTCCATTCATTGATACTCTGTTAAGTATGGTTTAGTTATAATAAAACTGTGCAATTATGCACGTCTTAATGTAAGTAGAATAATAGGAAAATGTTACTTACCCATGGATGGTGCATAGATATTCAGATAAAGACAGTCCTCGCTTTGATTTTGTAAGTGAGGGTAGAGCCTCTTCAAATACTCCAAGCGTCCTTTCGGCATTCGATTGAGAGCGTCGTGTTCATTTGAAATATTTGGCAATTTTTGAGGGCACACTGGTTTCACTGAATCTGCGATTCTGAAATTAAAAAATAAATTATGAAGTTAATGTTACATTACAAGATCTGACCAAACTTTTGGCGAGAGTTTGGTAAAAGTGTAGGAGTGATTTGCCTACACTCTTAAAACGATCGTTTGAATTTGAAACCGAATCATTTTAGATTAAAACGATTTTCCATTCAGAATATCGCCAAAACGAATTCGTTTAAATTTCAGAGGAAAATAATTTGAAATATATGTATAAAAGGAAATGATATTCTTTTAAAAAAATGAATTTAATTTATTATTGAAAGAATGTATTTGAATTTACATTGAAGAACTTATTGATAACATAAAAGGCGATGTAAAATAATTTTAACATATTTGTTTAAAAAATTTTTTTTTGAGACTTTTTCTGAGTGATCATTTATGAAAGCAAACGACCAATTTTTATAAAATTATTGAAGCTTCTAAATTGTTTTGCGCGTTCAATGGTAAATAATTTTTTACTTACTTAACGCCTTCCCAAGGACTTGGCGAGCCAGTCGGTGAAAATCTATTTCTTCCAATGGGGGCTGTCGCGTATGGTATGCCAAGATATATATCGACGGACTTCAGGTGTTTCGTTTCAAAAGATTGCGTTAACCCCTGAATTTGTCCGTATCTAGTTTTTATAATTCTCGGGTTCGTCGTTCTGTGCGAGTTCAATGAAATGGATATCTCAATAAATATCATATAGAAAAGAAGAATAAAAAAGAGTTTCATCTTGTCTTGATCGTCGTTCACCCTCCTCTCTACCTCTCTTACACTTTAGTCAATTTATTACTAAATCGATTTCTTATCATATTTACTTGATTTTATATTATGTTATTGATAGTCTTTTATTTATCATCAACTTGATTATTCCTGAACATATCTGATTGAAATATTTGTTTGCGTGCAGCCATTGAATTTTACTTAGTAGCGCCATTTGTATGATCTGCAACATAAAGGAATATTGCTCTTAATGACATAAACTATAGAGTTACCTTGAATAAATGAAACATAATAAGAAATGATTAAATAAAATGATAACCAGTACACTGAGAGAAAAAATTTGAAAAAATTGAAAAAAATTAGGGGGAAATGGGCCATTGCTGTATTTTTAGAAATTTATAATCTAATTGGATTCTAAAACACTTATTGGATTACTGAAATATTGGCTAAATTATTTAGCCAATTTCAGCCATCTTTTACAAATGGCTGGAAACACGCAAATTTCAGCGGTTATCCAGCCTTATATCCACCCAATCTCTAGGTGCCATCCAGACATTTCCTTCCTTTAACCCTTCAAAACGGTTGGATAATGGCTAGATCATCCAGCTAATATTCCAGTACTCTAGTAGGTACACCAGTAGAAACTGGATCGTTCAACCGTTATGACTGCATCATTATGACTCGAAGCAGTGCCGGAACTTTCGGTTAAAAAGATAGCATATATACATTTCATGAAAATGTGTGTAATACGCAAAAGAAAAATCATACCAATGAAAAGAAACTTCTTTCTTCTTTTTAATGAAAATTTATGATTTATTATGGCAACGGAGGGTTATATTTAAAGTTATTGATTACGAAGTATCAAAGAATTTTCCTTTTCTTATTTACCCAGTAGCTTCGCGAGTCTTCATTAAATAATTCAGCGAGAAAAGATGAAAAGTCGTTAGTAGGTTCCTTTGAAGCTCATACAATGTTGTATGAATATATAAACAAGTTAATACCTCTTTTCATTTAATTGTAACTCTTTCTCAACTATTAATGCAATTAAGTGAAATGAAAAATTATTTTATCACTGTATAATTACGGTACGAAGCTTGTTTGCCTTCTCGTATAAGCAAACATTGTATCTTCGCATGTCAAATATTTTAGTACCTCAGTTTAAGATGTAACCAGAATTTAAGTACAATCCACGAATTTTCAGCAATAAAAAATCGATGAAAAATAATTTGAATTCTGGGAAATAACATTATTTATTGATTTTATTGAAAATTATAAGAATGTTCATTTATATAACAATATATGTTTATTGCAGTGAAATACAATAAAAAGAAATAAATTAAAAACGCGTAATTTTTATGTTTAAAAATATTTTTTTTATCTTATTATCAATTTCACTCTTAAATACATGGAAATATAGTTATTTTACAAAAAGTGACATTTTTGCTGCCTTTAAAATCACTGATGCTTATTTTGGGAATTAAATTTGTTGGTCTGCCAATCGACGTAGCTGAAGTCTCGATCCGTATTCATGGTAATCCAAAACTTGTAAGAAATTCATCATTCCATCTGCGCGGGCTTGTCATCCATCGCGTGATAAAAGAATGGGAAAAGACTCGTGGTCGTAGGGCGCCGCCATTTTCCTGGCTTCCTAGAAGAAGCACACGCGCATTCCGCGCCGCCGCATTCGCCACTTCCCCGCGCATTTCTGGCTCCCAACAGCTCTCGCTGGTTACCGTCTCCTGCAGGGATTCGACTCAATGTGTTGCTCACTCCGACTACGCAGCAGTCGATACTGCCGTGTCAGCCGTCCTGCAGTAGTGCAACCACACCTGCAGGCAGACCCCGGTAGCTGAGTACCCCGCTGCAATCAGGCATCGATTTTTTTTCTCTGGATACAAGACATTACACTCCGAGGAGAACCGCAAAATGTCGATCTTCCTGAAATACCTAAGAGGTATTCATTTTAATGGATCCATCGACGTACCAAGCAACTCTTGATCTTTTGCTGGTAGATAAAGCTCTTCCTTCCGCATGATCTTCTGAGAATCGCTGATATACATGGAGAGGATTGATTGACTTGTCGGAACCTCAACGAACCTAGGTTGCTTCCTCTTAGGAAGTCCTTTCGTCAACCGACCTTGATCCCTGTCAACCCCTAGAAGACACGAGCTACTCGGTCAGATGGTCCTTGGAATATTTAGGATAATCGCCCTTTTCTTGACGTGTACCACCTGTTGATTCGCTGTCATCGCTTCATTTCAAATCCTCATCGTTTAGGAATGAAATTCAGGCCCTCGGCCATCAAAGACCAATCCTTCGTACTTCATCGCTTTCTTGTTTGAAGCCATTCAGATCAGGATGACTTGTAACAGATAGGAGGGAGATGGAGAACTTAGCATAGTTTCTCCTCCACACTCGGATTCCTCCAAAGACATGTGTGGATTCCAAGAGAATCACACTGTCATGTCAAGCGGATCCTGTGTGCTTGTCTCAAGTGCAATTTGTCGTTAGACAAAACTATACATAGATGGATATTTAGATGAATAATAATAATATTCTAGTCATATATACTTTCAATAATTTCCTTATATATCAACCATATATGTCCATATGTTTTGTTTTTACTAGGGCTGCTTCTCTGTATAGTTAAACGACTTTTATTTTACTCCTTTTCTAGTCGATTATTTTTAAAAATGAAAACATATTAAATATGAGTTTAAATTCATAGAAGTTTGTTTGTTTACTTATATTCTTCATTTGAGATTAATTGAATGATAACTACCTCATTTGAGTGTAGAATGATAATCATTTAATCGTATACTCGAGGAAACTCTAATGGCTTGGTTGTGGTATTGGGATTTTGGCCGTAACCGGATTTGTCTAATTTCTCATTTAGTAACTTGAATTTAATTTTCCGACTTTGGCATTATATTAATGTTTTATGGCGGTGCCTTGAAAATATTTAACATCTGAAAAGTTTTGTTTAATGTATCTTTTAACTTATGGTTTAAAAGGAATTACTAACTTGATTTAATTTTAAAATAACATTGTTTAACATTTTTATTTTTCACTCCTGTAATATTTGTATAAACAACATAAATGTATTTGATAATCCATCCAATTCCCGACTGAACTTATTAAAACAAATTCTTTAACAATTATCTGTTTTGTCAATCAATAATGAATTCATGAATTTTGAAACCTGGGCCATTTAAGTTCGTGTTGAACTTAAATTAAAGTCTTGACTTAGAAACTAACGCAGAACTATAAGAAGAAGGAAAGGGGCATAGATAGCTGCTCAAGTTTGTAATAGTTTCCATCATTTCTTTCTTTGTCTATCTGTGATGAAATTTTGTGTTGAAGAAAACATACTTCATTTTGAATTGTTTAATGTGGCAAATGAATCAAGTTTTAATTACTCTTCAACTCTAAATTAGTGAAATTTATTGATTTTAGTCCAATATGCATTCGCCACGTCTCTATGAGCACACAAACAGAACATAACATATAAATAATTATTAAACTAAAAAATGAAAGAAAGAATCTTAATAAGTTTTTTCTTTATGCAAAAATATATACTGACAAAACTGTTTGTTTAAGAGTAATAGAATATTCTTATATCAAATATGATTATAAAGATAACATTTAAAACTGATGTCTTGTAGTCATATTTAAACTGATGTCAAAGTAGTCATATTTATACAAAGATTGATTTGTATTTAAAACAAAGTTAAAACAGCAATATTAACCATCATATTTTTCTGAGTACAGAACTGAATATGAAAATATGTATATTTTAACGTACATATGAATGATAAATAAAAGAAGATCGATATTTATTTTGTTATACAGAATACATAATATACTTGATTATTTCAAACAAAAGAAATGATAATTGTATTGATGACATTGTAAATAAAGAGGTGAACTCTTGAACATTTCGTTTATTAATGTAAGTACTACTTAAATCATCAATAGAAATAAAATAATATTTAAATAAATAAAGTAATACGCGAAGCGGAAAATAAAATAATTGAGATAAATCAGTCGAGTATATTGACACAACATTATTGCAGAATGCTAATATACGTATCGTTTAATAATCCAATCGGTAACAGCAAACAGACATCAGTTGTTAATATACTTACAAATAGACATATCCTTATAATAAATAGGAAATCCAGTTAGCATTATTTGTAATAGGATTGGAGCAAAATTGAAAAAATAAAAGCAAAGCTTTATCGGTTTGCCGATTACAGTTTATATCAAACACACATTTATATATAATTTGTTCATATTTTTAACGATATAGTTTTTCTACTTTACTGGTTTTGTACCAGTATATACCTTACTGAAGTTTGACAGGCCAATTCCTCAAATTAAAAAAGAATGTCCTTGTCTGTCCTTTTTTAAGACGGAAAATCCTAGAGTTTCTGCTTCGTTCATACATGCAGATTGAATGCAGTATTTATTATTCCCAAATTGAATGCATATTCATGACTGTGGACTCAATGTGGTTTCAACGATTGATCTAGTAAAGACTAGACATCGACCATAGGTTTCATTTTGTATTCTTCGATTTATTATACCCCTATTTGAGGAAAATTTTACTTAAACTACACGCAGAAAAATAAAACAGTTAATATTCCCATAACAAATTGGACTCGAACCCCTAAAGACAATTTATGAACATTCTTATGATAAATTATGAAAGAAATACTATAATAAAGCATTTGTTCCAATAAATCTGTAAAAATTCCAATAAATTTATAGGAAAATGTAATTTATTTTAGCATTTATCTCATATTTTATCACAAGTACGTTCATAAAATGTCTTCTGGGGTTGGTATCTAATTTATTTTTGGTAAAATTAACTCTTCATTTTTCTGCGTGTAGGTCAATTACAAATTTCGGAAATACGAGGCTAAAGTTTCTAACGTTATTTTAACAAATTGCTAAAAAAACATGTTCTTTTTATTTCATTCTCGTGAATCATACTCATGTTAATGTGATCTGTTAGTATTTAACAAAATATAAGTTAATAGTAGAAAATCTGCGGCGAATCAATTGATTTTCACTCTCGACTCTAGAGCACGAGACGTCCTTAGTTTGCTCGAGAGTTAAGTCGATCGAAATGCGCGGTCATTGTGGTTTTAATCTCATCGCCCAAAGATATAATTAGCTTAATACACTTTTGAATAAATGAGTGTGCGCATACGTGTCTTTATTTGACTTTTTTCTGCTTTAAGATAAAACCGGTAAATCCGAAACGAAGGAACCGCGGAATATTTTACATTTCACTGTCTATTTCTAAATTTTCGTTTGAATATGTAACATTATACAATTCCATTATTTAAATTCTGGGGATTAATTGAAACTGTAGATTTAGCAAGTATAACTTTTACACAATAGCGATTAACTAAAAGTTTTATAAATACCTAAATAAGTAAATTTATAAAAAAAATAATTAATAAATATATAATAAAAACATATAAGTAATAGTAATTTATATATCATTAAAAAGTTTTAATTAATTTAATACAAATAATAAGTTAAATAATTAAATTAATTACATCTAACTTGTGTGTTTACCCAAAGAAAGTTTGACATGAAATAATTATAATTGGATTATTGTATGTTGAGAATTCAATCAACATTTTAACTGACCAACATGATTTTTATGTAATGCCAATGAGATTATATATGGATCAAAGAAAAATATGTATGTCCATATATGAATTTTTCATTCCCTTATATGAAATTGATAAACATTTATGGACCACATATGTATCATTTTTACTAGGGAAACTCGTTTTGTTTCATAATGATTTATTTCAAAATATATATGAAAAATTCAACGGAATCTTGAAGAAGTGGAAGAAAGTGCACTAAAAATACGCCCATACCATGACTAATGAGCTGCAAAGAATGCGACGTCAAGTGCTTGCTAGCTTGTTACACACAGACTACGAGTAGACATTGTGTTCCTTAGTATTACATTAATTCTTATCCACTTTATCATTTTTTTAATTAACGTGTTATATACAAATAAACATTGTGAATATAATAATTTTATACAAAAATGTTGTTTAAATATATTAATATTTAATTGTTATTTGTAACAACTACATTTATAGCTAAGGAATAAAATACATTTCCTTACAGCTTTTTATTAGTTTATTTCTCATATATTTCAGAAATATATCCTAGCAAAGATTGTAAATTTTTACTAAAAGCTTGATAACAGATACTTATATAATTTAATAAGAAAAAAAAAATAAATAAAAGAATAATATTCTTATGTTTTAAGTAATAAAAAACATGTTCAAACTTTTCGTGACAATAGATCATGAACAAAAATTTATTATATCGCATTCCGGAAAGAATTTTAAAATGTATTATAAGTTTCGACGCTTGAAATGAAAGCTGCGACTGAAACATGAAATTTAAAGTTAGTACAATACTAGATGTATTATTCGCAACGTACATTAAAACATTTACACCTCGAGCTGTAAAACCTAAGCCTGTTGTCATAACCTTACGAGCGCTTACACTGATAATAAAGTTTCATAAAAATTTAGATTACCTTACGATGATGGTGGCATCAAGTTTAAATTAGGCTACAAAAAATGATCTAGATTATATAATAGTGTGTGTTATTTTGATCCTCTGTTGATGTGATGTAACATACGTAGAATTGGAGCATATGTGTGCCATATATGCAGGCATATATGTGTCATATATGGCAACCTATATAAATTTTTTTTTTCATGGAACTCGAACATTGAAATGCGTCAAAACGTGTGGTTTCAGCATGATGGTTATCCAGCACATTATTCGTTGGGAGCAAGCGAGGTGCTAGATCGAGTGTACAGTAATTGGCAAGGGAGGTACGGTCAATTGGTCAGCCAGATCGTCTGATATTACCGCACCTGATTTTTTTTATAAGATGCTTCTGCCGCAATTGCACCAAACATGACGTCAAGTTATGTGCAGTATAAATATTTTTGGTACATTCTGAAAATATTCTGAACATACCAAAGAAATATTTTAATATCCTACTCCAAGAATATTTCTGATATATTCTTGGGGGGTTCGTGTCTTTAAAAAGATTGGAATAAGGAATAAGAAATTATGCAGATATTACAAAAAGTTTCTCACAAGTGTCACTCTCTTTACAAGAGAAGTATATAATGAATGTTTTGTTGCCTATTAGCATGTCGATATTGAGTTATTTTCAACGATTCAACGAATAAAGGCATGTGTAGAGCGTGTGTTTATTATGTTATTTATGATGCCATACTTCTCTCGGTGTATTGTTATGTGTTTGTCTCTCTGCGTCTTTATTTACATTTAATAATAAATATAACAAGGAAAAAGGACAATGTTTTTTAATAGAAGACACTTTAATAGGACATTATTGTGTAAAGTCACTTTGCTTGTAAAAACATAGATTTATAAATGAGTAGTATATACATAGATTGGTATGTACTGATAGACAATGGAAATTAATTTTAGTCTAATTCTAAATATTTATGGTTTTAAAATAAAAATTTGAAAAACTTTTATCTCCTGTCCTTTATCTTAGCTACATTTGTGTCCCATATATGGCTGCATTTGTGTCACATATTTGGTTGCAAATATGGCAAACTATATAAAAAAAAAACTGAATAAATTTTCTTCATGAGTAAAAGATTGAACCGTTTGCCACAAAACATCAGTACTTTATTACACTTATGCGTTATAAACGACTGAGTCTTGTGCAGTGAACTAACAGCTAATCCGACCAAAACACTCAGTCTTTTATTATCAGTACAATTTCGTCGCAAACAACTCAATTGTTTCGAATAATCGACCCAGTCTACAGTTCTCCCCGCGTAATGTCAGTATAAAAATGTTAATATTCACATATTTGACGTTATGTTAAAACACATTATATACATAATTAAATAAAATAGCCAAGACACAGGCTATATAAAAAAGTAACTGGTTACTCGCATATATCAAGGAATATGACATGAAAAAATATCTGAAATAGGAAGTTAATGTTTCCAAAAGATTAGTTACCATTTCTAAAATGAATGGTCACCTTCCCCCCCGCCCCCCTCGTACCATTGGGATATACGCGGTAGCTTTATAAATTGCAATGAAATTCTTTAGCATAATCAGAACAGAAGGAGCAATGGGATGGTTCAACGACGCACCACTACGTGGCGCCGAGAGCGGTGTACATTCAGGCGTACCGAATCACACTTTCATAAAACAAGAACCACGATGGATAGGCCACTCGTTCCCAATTGCTCGTGACGTTCAGATTCTCTAGTACTTAAGGGGGAACTTTATATTGTAATAAAAGATTTTGATGACATTTTTTTTACACTCCTCAGCTAAAATTGCTTATATATTCTGTGCAATATATTTAAAACTGCAGTCAATATTCCTTATGCATTTATGTTATAAGAACAGCAACATGTTAATCATCACATCTTCTTTATTTCTTAATAACAAAACACAAGTTTTGTAATATGATCAGTAGTTGTATTATTTTGTCTCAAAATACTTCCGAAATCAAACTATTCAAAAATTAAGAAAAAAAAAACACTCAATTACGTTGATATCAATGAAGGCATTGCTTTGTTTTTATCGTCGTAACCTAATGGAGGGGTGGCTAGGTAACGAGCTTCTTTTATGACCCATTAATATTTTAACAGTTTATTTCGGAAGTGTTTTGAGACGGTTCTCGAAACGTCGCGATACGCGTTAGTAAAGAATATTTATTTCGTATATTTCTTCGCGACGACGTATCCAAGTGCCATAGTGAAGAAGTGAACAAGTGGAGCAGTGATGCAGAGTTCCTGAGTTCAAGTTGATAAGTGAATATTAAAAAATGACATTGCATCATAAAAAATATAATCGCCATACCCACGAAATTTTACATCGAAAACTAATTCTTACTAATTTAACTTTTTGTAAATGATATTTCAACGTAGACACTTTCCTTTTCTGTGGATACATGATTTAATATTTAAAGTTGTAATTTCTTAAATTAGTCGAATTAATGTTAAAATGCAAGTGTGTTATAAATACGGTCATTAATATAATTACATCAATATAAACACTTGAACTTGAATTACCATCTTCTCACGTGAAATAACTTTCTTATCATTAATATTATCAATTATTTTTCTGTAATTTCATATGCATTGATTATAATAAATCAGTTATGAATATTATTTAAAACTGAAATGTAATACAATGTTCATTCTCTCTATATAAGTACAAATATAATTCAATAAGTTCTTAATATATTTAAATGTAGTTTAATTATATTTAATTACTGTTCAAGATCTTCTGATAATGAAATATATAAAGAGAGAGAGAAGTTTTAATGCAATGCAAGTTTACCTCTAATGTTAAACTTTAAACTAATTAAAATGCTTACAAATCGAAAAAGAAAATAATATCCCAATATCAGATTAAACAATGTATTATTATTATATTATGATGAATATAAAGTTCGACATTAATTCTATCGTTTAATAAAAAAGAAAAATATAAAGAATGAAAAACTTTGGCAATATAAAAGGGAAGAAAAATTCTACTTATTAATTAACTGATTCTTTTAAAAATTATTATTATTATTATTATAATAAAACGCGTTTGGAAGTGAAACAATTTACCTCTTACGACTATGTGCATCCCCTAGTAAAAATTAAAAAAAAAAAAAAATATATATATACATGAATTAAGGAAACTCTTATATGTCCATATACGAAGCTTTGTATTTCCTTATATGACATTGTTAAAACATATATGGACCATATATATTTCATTTTTACTCGGGTCAATTTCAATTTCAGTAACCCTTTTAAAAGCTCTTTAAAACCATTTTACTCGACCCTTTTTCAAATAATTACAATGTTCAATTACGTTGTAATCAAGCCGTCATTTGTTCGTCCCTGCCCCATCCAAGATATGCTTATCACATGATTAATGATTAGCAGATAAAAATATCGAGTGTAAAGATGAGCAAGAATTCAAGAGGCAATCTATCGACCTAAGGCGTGCTTAACTCAAGCTGAAAATAATGTGCTCGATTTAACGCGGCGCAGTTGAAGTATATGAAACCGGGCGCTGAGTATTCCTCGATTTATATCATGAAAATATCGTCGAGACCATGAGTTACCCAACGGTATGCGCATGCTCCTAAGCGTACCATAAGCATCATAAGAGAAAACGGGAAACCTTGTTGAAGGTTCTAAAGACGTATCGATCGAAAATGTATTTATGAAGCACTAATTACTTCGTCACCAAGCTCGTTTCTCTTTGCTGACGGGAAAAATAAAAATAAAAACATCTTTATAACCGCTCTGCAAATAAATTGTTAATTATATATCCAACATAGTTCTTTAACGATGCATTATCCTATGATACTTATATTTAATGAAATACGAGCATTAAAAATTTACGTCTCTGAAATGTCAGTATAAGTGTAGACTTGGTAGAAAAATAAATGATTATCAAATTATTATATATATATATAACGAATCGGTAAAAATGGCATTTCATTTCATATAAGAATTTCGTATAAGGAAATAAAACATTCATGTATTGATATATATGTTTTTTCTGAGTCCATATATGGTCGATATATGGCAATATTTGATATAATATTTTAGCCATGTATGCTTTTAATAATTTCCTTATATAGAAATTAATGATTACCATATATACTCACTATATATGGCCGTATATGGATGAAGGAAGAATATATATGTCCATACATGAATTTTTTATTTCCTAATATGAAATTGTTAAAAGATAAATGGACCATGTATCTTTATCCGTTATATTTTATGCTAATTTATTATATATTAATCTTACTTTACTTATAGATCACATATAAAATTAAAGTACGTAAATATAACGTAAAATGTTGTCACGTAATTTAAAAGTTATTTTACATTTATCTTGAAAGCCGCGCGCATGGATAAAGTAGCCATTTATTTTAATAATGCATAATAAATACATGAAATATTATTACATTAAAGTACACGTACTTATTCATTCTGCCTTTTAACATTTTATATGAGATTATTATTTTATAAATGCCCTGGTTAGTAAAAAAAAACTAAGAAAAGTGTACTCATTGAAATATCTTTAAAAGATTGTACTTTCATTAATTCATTTAACATTTTAAAACATTAAATTCACTTGATAATTAATCCTCAGATATCATAAGATTCCAAAAAACTTGTATATATTTTGTTTTACAAAATGACAAATAATATAAAATTTAAGTTTACATTTCAAGCTCGATGCATAACTGTTATTATCGTTCATTAATTGTTTTTTTACAAATTATTAAAATTAAATATCCCCGAGATGTTAAAGTACTATCCCAGGGATATTATTTGAAGCGGACATATAACATTCATAGCACATTACTGGGATATTGTTTAATATTTAATAATATTAAATAACGTCATAGAAGTATTATTTTAATATGTAAATAATATTCGAGTAATATCCCTGGGATATTATTCGCTTATAGGGAGTTTAGTACTCGTAAACATCTATCCAGTGTTCATAAAAAACTGTTAATATCAGTAATAGTTTTACTAAAACAATTAAGGTGAATGTCCCAACTAGTATACGTGCCCTCCCTATAATAAAGCATTTAAGTTCATCATTATATGACAAGCATTAAATCTGTTTAAATGAACAAAAATTCATCTATATTGTTTTTTTTTTATTACTCTCAATTTTACTGAAAGACATATATATATGTATATATATGAAACACAGTTAAAAACAATTAAAAAGTAATTTTTCCTGTCATATTTTTCTCAGTGTATGGAGATCTGTAATTTACATTATATTTTTGGATGCTAAAAGCAAGGTAACATATTTAAAACTAATAAAGATAATAATATTTCAAACATACGAAAGAACAGGGATTGTGAAAAAAACAGCACGTTGGCAGAAAAAAACCCTTATCTTGAATCCAAGCATCATAAATAAAATCGGGGAAAAAACCGTGTGTAACATACTACACCATTAATAAATCTCAAATAACTGCTGGTAGAGAAATTTGTAAATCATTTTCTCTTATATAATAAGTAACAAAATCCGTCCATTCCCAAGAAATTATAAAGAAAACATTCATTTATATATCAATAATAATGATAAATTATAAATGAATTTATAAGTGAATTTAATTTCGTCTATATTGCTGCACAAATATTAAATAATATTTTTAACGTTATTTAGTACATATGTCAATTTATATCGCGGAAAAAAATTATTCGTTGTGGTAGATAAATGAGTTTATTTAGTAATTTATACTAATTTAGTAAGAATTTGTTATTTGCAGAAGTATTTTAAGATTAAATCAAATATAATGAATATTTGAACGTTACATAAACTGTATGGCTGATTCAACCATACATTTATCCTATAGGGACTCGACATAACCTCATTATATCAACGAAAACTACTTCAATTTTACTGTGTTGAGGATTGATTATAATTTCTACTTATGTCAATAGTAGCCAAGCAAGATATCTAATTTAAGTAAAAATGTAGTACTGCATTCTATATCTTTTTCTTTGTGGTCGATTCAACTCGATTTTACTTGATTCAACTTGATTTTACTTGATTTAACTTGGTATTTTTCACAGTGCTTTTTCCACGTATGTAATCGTGTTAACGAACTGCAATCTGCAGAAAACGCATGCTTTTCGTAACACAAAAATAAGATTTAATTTTCATTTGCCGTCCTTGAAAATACCGTTCGGTTCAAAGATAAAGAATTTAACGATAAAGATATTGTTGGCTTCTTTTGCGAAGACCTCGATGTTCGGTTTATTAACTTTTATGTGGTTAAGGCTAAAGCGTTGTGGAGGATCAAATATCTTTGATTCTAGACAAAGGCTTAAACATTCTGCTGTAGTAGTACAACAGAGCTAGATTTTCGTCAACCATAATAGTATTATTGATAATAATACAAATATCTCGAGCTTTGTGTCCGCCGGTGTACACTAAAACCAACGAATTTCCGGCATAAGCTCAGTGAATGTATAAAGCAGTGTTGTTAACTTTGAAAATGTTTGGTGTTAGTTGTGTCATTGTAAAAAAAAAATAGTAATATTCTAAGATGGTGCATAACATTAATTAAATATAATAATCATAAGTAAAAACTTTTATTTTCTGGTATTACTATAGAAGCTCAAAACTTTTAACATTAGGAAATGAAAATAATTTGAAGTTATTTTAACTACAGGAAATTTAAACTTAATTTCATTTTAATATACTTGCTTGAAAGAATACAACATTTATGTAAGAACATTTTTTAATGGAATTACTTTTTAAATGTGTTCATTTAATTTTGTTTAACAAAGGAACAATTTTTAATAAAAATTTAATATCTTTTGAACCTTAATGTTTTTTTTTCAGGTGAAATATATATATATATATATTACTATTTGTTATTGTGGATCGATGTAAATAATGTAGTTCGTGTTAATTAATTCAAATTCAGTATATATTTAGTACATCATTAAATTTAATTATTGTATCAATTACTTTACAGTTAATAATTATTATAACTCATTGTCTGGGTGTCTTAAACAATTTTCAGCGAGAAACATATATTCGTATAACAAACATCAATTATTTAATATTACTTAAAATTAATAATTTATAATAATAGGTAAGTTTTTGTTTCAAAGTTCATTACTAGCTATTGTAAAATTGTATTAATATACGTTGTTCTTATTAATTACTTTTATTCAGATCTCATCATTAATATAGCTTTTTTGTGTGTTAGAAGAAATTGTTTGTGCTTTTGATATGAATAATATTGACGCAAAAAGAACATTACAGTTTGACATTCTCAATGTGTATTGTGTAAATGATTAAATTTAAAATGGCCTTATAATTTCTTAAAGAGAATAAACCAACAAAATAAAGTGCATAATGAAGATTTATTGCGTGAAACTTATATTAATAAGTAAACCATAGTAGAAACTGTAAACATTCAGGGTAAAATCGGCTTAACTTTATGGGAACATTTGTTTCGTTATAAAAAGTGTAGACAAAATATAAACACACGAAGAAACGAAGGGTAACCATGGCCTTCATTAAGTCCTTTGTTATTCCCTGTATTTACATTTATTCTGCTTTTTGCAATGAATCAAACATTACCAATAAAATTGGATCAACGTTGCCCATCATTTTTTTTTCCACACGACCTTCAAAGTTTTAATGCTTTAAATTCATGAAATTTTATTCCACGTGTACAGTTATACGTTTGATTTATATGAATAAGCTGAAGAGGTTTGAAGTAAAAGTTAAAATCTATTGAAAAATTGGATTATCATTTGTATGGATGGTAATTGTACGGAATTGAGAGAATTCATAGAACAATCTATTAAGAAAAAAGAAAAATTTAAATACTTATTATTTACTATCATACAGATATTCCATAATGTAACGTTAAATAAAAGGTGGAAAAAAATCCATTTTCATAACACCAGTTTATCAAATTTTTAACATTTTTAATTTAACAGCATATGTCAGATAAAATGGATGAGAGTATATAAATTTTATAATAATATAAAGTATCACTATTTTAATTTTATTCACTATATGAATTCCTTTTTAAAAACCTGGAGAGAATTTTACTTTTTATTATGCTATAAAAAAAAAAAAAAAGCTAAACAGAATTTATAAAGAACGGCAAAATTGTTTGAAGTGTCTTTTCAGTTACCGAGTTAAAAGTACACGCATCGCAAACTTCTTCAACCGCCGATTTATTACATTATTTAAATGTATTAAAATAAAAAAAAATAAAGGAAAGACTGACTACTAATTTATAGGACTTGGGGCAAGTGAGAGGACGGAACATTTTGATGCAGAAATTTAAATTTAGGATACCGCTTACCGCGGCGGTATTATAATATCTGCTCACTTCAGTAGACAGTTCTACTCACTTCAGTAGATTCTCTTATTTCTGTTAGTTCCTTCTTTGGAAGTACGTTTTTTTAACTGCTCACTTCAACGGCAGTAACGAATACCTTCTAAACTTAAATTTATATATCCGTTTTTGGTAGGGAAGAACGACGGATAAGAAAGCAAATTTTTCAATGTAATAAAATCAATATGTGGAATGATAATAAATCTATATTTCTACATGGCGAAAATGTTATTCTAATTTAGTTTTATCCCGGCCAGAAGGTATGGTCATTTTAACTACAACCTTTTTTTCAAGGGTACATTAAAAAGTCAGCAATTTAATTAACAGGCCACAAGGACACATGTAAATAAACTTGGGTATGTGACTATATTTTTACACAGTAATGATATAATATAAGGAAATTGACGTGCTTCAGAGCCTGCGATTTATATCACTGTCATAAACCTGGGTTATGTTTGTGCTTGATATAATTGTGCCAGGTATATTGCCCAATAGGAACATCAATGAAACCATGTACACTAAACTGTTATTTGTCACTTAGGGAAGATTAAGAAATAATTTTGAAACATTCGCGAGGTCACGTTTATCAGATTAAAATTTAACTTTGCCGCATAAATATTAATGTGTTAGAAATATTCCCTTTTTTGTTTTATAACTTATTGTACAAAATGAAAATTTTAACAATTATTATACGAAGTGCCTTCATACCGCTGAATATAGGGCTACACTTACCAGCGGTGCTCACGCGTAAGCTTTTAAAGCGCACTATTTTATTATACTATTAAAGCAAAACGATCGTACTAATATTACTTGTATCGATATTGCAAGAGTAACGCTGTAAGAGTTATTCGAGTATGAGACCCGGCCGGTACTACATTTGTAAAACACTCATGCTACAGAAGTATAAGTCATGTACAATGGAACATTTGCAGTTCGTAAGACTTTTATAAAAATTAAAATAACCGTTCAAATGTAAAAAAAAAAGAACCTTAATATTTCTCAGTAACACGGTGCACTTTTTAATTAACATTTTCACGAAAGCTCCGTCTCAAAATAGATTCCTTGAATTTCGTGTCTTATATATAAGACAATATATATATGTATTTAACTTATTTATATTATTATAATTAAATTTAATGTATATTAAATAGATTTATTTAATAATAACGTTTGCAAATTGCTTGAAATACTTTTATTGTTTATAGAATAAAAAGCAATTTTAGTGCAATGAAAATAATGAAATAAAAATGTAAATAAATTGAAATAATAATTCAGCTTGGCGAGGGCTCGAATAATAAGAAAATTTGTTGAATGCATTGATTAAATTGTTGAGTGTCAAACGAGTTTGATACACAGTTAGTGTGACGTTCCAATTAGTTTACAAACTTTTGTTAACGATGAAACTTCATTCATTCTCGGAATGTAAGCAATCATTAATTGGCAATAACTAAATAATAACAGGCTCCAGACATTAGCCTCTTTAGTCAATATTGTAGGTACCGTTACACCGAGGAAAAAGTTATAATAAAAATTACTGCACCTTCTGATGTTAAAGGGATATTGTCTATGATGTTTATACAATTATTACACCAACAAAATATTATTTTTTACATGGTATAGTAAAATTTTTTATACGATCTTGTAAAGTTGCCAGGATTTATGGTCATTATTACCATACCAATTGTATGGTAATTTTAAATACAATTTTATTCTCAATGTATATTTTTCAAAGAAAATATGTTGAAAAATTGCTAAGATTGTTAGTAAACAATTGATATCAATGTGTTTTATCAGTTGTAGTTACTTGTTTACAAGTTTATTATTACTGCTCTTCTCTTTTGAATGAAACTATAAGTACTCACCTACGTTATGGTCTGCAGATAATTTGGATGCTTATATTTTAATATCCTTCGTTTGGCTGTTATCAAATCCTCCATGATTTCCGCAGTCCCTTTCAAATGTTCACTGAAAAAAGAAAGATGGATTACTGACATTTATGCATATTTAATACATGTTATATAAAAAGTTAATTCAACTCAAAAGATATTTTATTTGTGTAAGAATTTTGGCTTTGAAAAGTTATTTTTATTCAAGTTTTGAATGTTAGATCCCCACGTTGAAAGCTGATTACTTTACCCCTACACAATGAACGACTCTCATTATACCGAATGTATATATATATATATATATATATATATATATATATATATATGGTCAATATATGGACGAGATATGTTTCATTATTACTAGGATTGGCGAAAATATTTTATTCGGATACAATATAGATATTCATCAACAATTAATCACTCTAAATCCAATATCGAACAACTGATTCGAATCAGTTTCTATTCCGATTACTGACAAAATGTATTGTACATTAAAATACTTCATAAATTGTGTATATAAACTTTATTAATGAATCACAAGAAGCAGTGCAATTAATTACACGATGGCACGGCTATTGCTGTTATATAAAATGTTAAACTTAATGTTTCGGATAGATAAAACATGTCAACGGTAAAAGTTAGCAAGATGAGAAAATCAAAATGAGAAAGCGGAGTAAGATGAAAGGAGTTTGAAATTGGGAAGCAGACAGGAAATAATCAGTGTACTGGGAGACCGACGAGACAGTTCGGCAGAGTTATAGAAGCGAAGGAGCTTCGTATCTGTATTACCTGTATGAATGTAGATTAGATAAAAACTTACATTTGTGAGCAGCTGCAGATGCCTAAAAAGTGAATTGTATACAAATGTGAAGTGAAAAAGTATCATCCCTTTTTAAAGACTTTTTTTTCGTCCTTTTTCAACCTTATATATATAATTAAAAAAAAAATAAAAAAATGGGGTTTTCAACCTTAAACAAATAAATTTGTGTATATAAACTCTAAATCTTATTTTAATATTTGCTATTAAAGGATTGCTCTGCCTTTTTTTATAGGAATATTTTGGTACGAATTATACTAAATTATTTATAAATATAAAATTGTTATATAATTTATATTTAGAACAATGTTATCACGAAATTGTGATAGTATGGAAATTTTCATGATAAATATCACGAAAGCTTCATTAAATGCTTCTGAAAGTACCAACATAACAGCCATAAACAATTGCCGTTGAAATTACTATAGTTTCAACAACTATGTAGACTAAGTCTGCGACATATGTAGTTGGTGGAATTACGTATTTTCCTTGCAACAGGTTGAAACTATAGTTACTAAGGTTGGAGGCAATCTCTGTGATAGAAAATCGTAGTTTCCAATTTCCCTTCACATTATAAACTAAAGAAAATAAATACATAAATTTCTAACCATATATAACAGGTAAATAAATAAACTATATAATTAAGATTACAATCTTTTTGGATCTTTAATCACTATAAATAAGTACCCTAGTAAAAATAATATATATGAACCATATATGTTTCATTTTTACTAAGATATATAAGTACAATAACTTATTTATCATATTTTACAATAACAACAATATCTAACTTTCAAACTGTATGACACTGCAAGTAAAATATATTTACATTGAATCTAAAATTGAATCTAAGAATCAATTTGAACAATAATATAATATAAAAAATTGTTAAACTTATTTTGGGCGGTTAAAGTAATATTCCCTGGCACGGTAGGAAGCAATTATAAATTATAATGTAATTGAAAACGTGTCATATTACAGAAATATATTTAAATAAAGTAAGAACCTTTAGAATTCAAAAGCATAGAAGGCATGCATAATGTCAAACTTTGTAATTATGAAAGTTTCATGGAATTCTTCGCACAGAAACTTGAACTTCAGATTACAACAATGGTTTGTAAGGGAATGTGATAGAGCGAAGTAGAGAACGATTGGGAAGTTAAAGCAGAACAAACCTATATTACCCTTTCCCCATAGCCGAAAGAACAGTATCTTGCCTATCGCTTATCTTTTAGCCTTTCGAAACTCCGGGGGAGCAGTTTGAATCTGTACGTTGAATAATTTAAGTAGTTTATAATAAATTAACATGCAAACAACTTTGATTGAAATTAACAAAAAACCATACTTTACAGTCTAAGTATTGTGGGGATAATTTCCAACTATTATGAAATATAATATACTTAAAGATAGGTTTGAAAATGTAGTTATAAGTTTATTCCGAAACATCGTAACTTGTCTATTATATTATTTAATATAAATGTATTTAATATGCGCTGAGAAAAAATTTATTTTTTGTGGTAACTCGAATTTTGGTTAAATTAATCATATTATGGTATAATATTATTACGTCTTTCCCTCAATGGGCAATTTCGTGTAATTATTTTTACACGTCAAAAATTGAACGTTACACAACCAGCTCTTATTTTTCGGTAACATTTGCGGTTGCGATTACCGGATTTTTTTTTCCGAGTGTATTCTTAAATCTGGAAAAGTTACTTGCCCAACATTATTGCTGATAATATGGATATGAAAAAAAAAGGAAACTTGTATTATTTATATATTTAATTTTCGACGGAAATGTGAAAAGTAAAGGAAGCAGTAAAATAGTTCTTAAATCGTATAAAGTTAACCAGGTTGACTGTACGCGTAAATAAATGTTAAGTTTAGTTCATAGTTTTGGTCCAAATGGAAAAGCTAAGAGCATGGAGAAACGTAAAAATGCTCTTAACCACGGCGAGCCTCATACGTATCTCCCGTAATACTGACGCATGATGCTTTTAGTTCCTAAAGTATTTTTTCTCCAATTAAGCTTGACTGACTTAGTACAATATATAACGAGCTCGGCTTTGTAGCCACTTTATACGCATTCCCAATAAAGTAACTCCATTTGGAAATGAAAATTATAATTATCGTTCGCTGGAAAATAATATTACGTTTGAGTTAAATAACTTATTTTATTAACGAAACGAGCTTTTGGACTTCGCTCGAACTTATGCATTTCAACCTAATTGATATTAGTAGTAAAACATGAAATACACTGCAAATAAAGATACCTTATACAATTTAAATAAACTTCTAACTTTTGTACACTGCATATGAATACTTTAGTTATTTAAATTATCAAAAAATAAATAACCACAACATTTTAATTCTTTTATCTTATTTAGGACAATTCAAATATTTAAACATACTTCCAATCTGAAATTGCTGGAATTATAATTTTATTTTAATCACTTTTAGTTTACTTAAATATTATATTTTTAGACTAACTTTTCATTCTTATAATAATTGGAATTATTTTCATCCAAATGTTGAGTTTAATATTCAGTTACTGTAAGATTAATACAGTTAAAGTGAGTAGACATTTTTTACAGTGTAAATTCGTGGCAAAATTTATATGCACATTTGTAATAAAACAATAAAGCTGGAAAGATATTAATAGATGTTTCAGCCACTAATCCTGCATACATTTACTATAAGTTTTAATTTTAATTAATGAATATTAATCATCACAATTGTGCTCGGAACTTTTTACTTTATCATGTAAAATATTACAACTAATATTGAAAAAAGTTGGATTAACATTTCTGATGATCACTGATTTATAACAGATGTAACTATCTTCACTCTAAGCGCATTATTCAAGGCAAAATGCTTATTAATGTTTGTTTGCTTTAAACGCTTGAGTTTGGATTATGCGTGTACAAATCCATGGATTAATGTGTAAGTCAGCAGGGGAAATATAATGTAATTAAAATGAAAAAAAAACTATATAAATGACAACCTTTATATACAGAAATTTGTAAATGTTATATGCATATTGAAACGGATCCTTAAGGTGAATAATAAAATAAATAATCTTAATTAAAATAATGCTAAAGTATGAATTGCTGTTGGCGTGTAAATACAATTTGAACAATGTACACACTACCAAAAATTTCCAACTGTGATAATATATTTGAGTATTTAGTTTATTTAAATATCACAACCTTTTTGGATCTTTAATCATTATAAATAAGTATATAAGTACAATAATTTATTCATCATATTTTACAGTAACGACAATATCTGATTTTCAAAATGTATGATATTGCAAGTAATTAATTTCAATGTTATAATTCCATTGAGTAAATATAAAGTTAAATCTAAGAATCAATTTACAAAATAATGTAATATAAAAAAAAAGGTAAGCTTATTTGGGTGGTTAAAGGTATTCCCTGCATAGTAGGAAGTAATTATAAATTATCATGTAATTGAAAACGCGTTATATTATAGAAGTATATTTAAATAAGGTAAGAACCTTTAGAATTCAAAAGCATAGACACGCATAATGTCGAATATTATATATTTAGTTTATTTCAAGTAATAAATTCATGGCAAATTGTTGGAACCAGATAAATATTACTGTTACTATTAATATTCGTAACCAATTAAGAGAAGATTGATTATTTACTCAAATTCCACGCATTTGCTTTTCTTGGGACAGTCAACATCCAGTGTTTATTAAACTCCAATATGTGATTGGTTTATGTCATACGACGGTTTCCTGTTCAGCATTGTTTAATACGTTAAATTTGATATCGATAGATCATTAACTTTTATATTATTTTCCATTCAAAATGGCGGTGAAGCATTCCTGGTAGAAATATAATTATAATTATTATTCGCATACTTCTAAAATAAAAAAAAATTTCGGTATTTTGATTAAATGCACTGATAATATGTTTTGATAATTTGAACTTTTCAAGAAATCCGAGTATTGATTAAATAAAACTTTGATAAATTGCTGTTTAAATCAAATAAACTTTTTTATTAAAAGCACCGTTGATAAATTGTTTTTTTTTTCTTTTTTTGATATTTTGAACGTACCCCAATAAGTAATTGTTAAATTATATTTTTTATTAAACGGAAGAAAGCAACCTATAAATAATTTTTTGAATAAAATCTCCCTAATTTGCTCAACATATAATTACGAAGCCCTCTTCTATTAATATTAAAAGATTAACAGTGTCGGGTTTTAATATTTTTGAACATGATAATTTGATAATATCATAAAATATACATTAAGTATAATTGAAAAAGGTTCATACTGTACAAGTAATTCGATTAATTAAAATACGTTCGTGTAAACGGAAATTTAATAAAGAGTCCAAATAATCGCAATTTAAAATATTGCTCGAATTATAAAGTTTGTTGTGTATATTTGAATCCTTGTAAAACTATCATATTGTGGGTTATATGTAATTTAAATTTGTTGTGTTACATTTCATCATACACTGAGAAAAGAGTGGTAGAAGAAATTACTTTTTAATTGCGTTTTAAATATATATCCGTCTTTCAGTGCAATTTACTGTTTTTTAAAAGCAAAGAAACCAGTTTTAAATGAAACTGGAATTTGACCTTTTACTGGACAACAAATTACATTGCATGCATAAATATTATATTTTAATAATTAATTAATTTATTTTTCACTCTGCAAAATTTATTTTTGAATAAAACAAATTTGACAAAACAAGCAAACGTCACGTAAATTTCAATTTTCCAAAACAGTAAATTTTCATTCCAAACTGAACTTGTTACAAATCTTCGATTTCTGGTTGGAAGCATGAGCAGAATTAATCGTCAAAGACATTTTGATGGAAAATAGCTGAAAGACTGCGATCGACGTGAATTTCTCTTGTTGCATGGGCTAAGTTTGCGCGGCAGAGTAGGAAAATGAATCGAAAAAGCAAATCACATTCCATCAGCCGGAAAAGTTTTATTTTATTTTCTGTGTCACGGTCAGACAAATGACTCCAGGTTGCAAACTTAATAGGAACATGATCGGAATTTTACGCGCAACGAAACCAACGAGATAAAACTTTTACTTAGTTAACAAACGTTACAATTTCAGCAACTTTATTGTTCGCTTGTTGTCACAGCTGGCCGCGCAGTATGCTAAACAACAAGATACGTGAGGATACAAAAAAAATAATTTAACCTTGTCCTTGAGTGCATTATCTTATGAAAATTTATCACAACTAGTCCATATTTTAAGTTTTATCTTTATTCTTTGGGATATAATTTATGAATCATCAAAATGGATTACTGCTAAGCTTAATAGCAATTTGTACTTTGAAATTTGATAATTTATAGAAACCCAAATTCAAAGCTTTTAATAACGGAAAATGCAGCAGATGGACAAAAAGCACAATTCACAGTAACATTACTGAAATGGGTCTATATAGAATAAATTAACATCTGAAAGCATACGAAACTGATTAAAAGTGACTAATTAAGAGTTAAAAATTTATGATTGACACTTTCAATTCCGATTGTAATTCTTGTACGATTGGATTCCATCTGCAAACCGCATTATTCGCTCCTCGTTTTGTTAGAAAATTGAAGAAATAAAAACTATTGTGTAATAAATTTATGTGACGAAAATTTGTGATAATTAATGGAATAAGAAATGACACATTATGAATCATTCCCATATGATACCCTATAATTTCTTGTGAAACTTAACATACAGTTTAAAAGAGGCTATAAGATAAAAAATAATTTTTTATACTGGATCATATTAACTTCTACAATTCTCACCAGCCACTTTTAAACTCTTTGTTAAATAAGTCAAGGATATGCCATTTGTCCCCATTTTTAGACGCAGCGTAATAATTTTTCCCAATAATTGTTACCGATAAAAATTTCTTACTTTAACTAACTAAAGTCTACTCTAAAATTTGTCCTTTTTCGTAACGCGGTGCCCTTTGACCTACCTAGCTGAGTAATAAAGTACGGACACTTAAACTTCAAGTTGTTTTTATTTCCCGTTTTATGATGGTATTATCATTTTCTATTTTTTTCTTCCCCCTGTTAATGTTGCTGTATTGTCTAGAATAGGTCCAGGATATAGATCAGTACAACCTGAATTTAATTTAATTGTTTTCAAACACACTTCATTGTTGCGTGTTTTCCAATTATATTCATAATATAATTATCCAACTTATACAATAAAGTTATAATTAAAAAAGTTCACTGCAACGAGATGCATTCTGTCCTTTATCAAATAAAGCAAGAATGCCAAAGCTTAAAATTGAGATGGGTCAATTTATGGCAACATTATTATTCCAAAGCAGTACCAAAATTTTACTGTTTTCCAACAGCAATTTATAAGCTTTACCTGATACACAACTCAATTTCAGTTTAAAATTTCATATCAATTTCTCTCAGTGTGTCTGTTTACCAGAATCTGACTGACAGTACTGCTATAATTTTTTTTTTAATTAATATGCATTTTATAGGCGTACACACGCGTGTATAAATGTTTAAGTACACCTTATTTATTTATAATTTTACAATTGGTTTATCTGTTCGTTATTTACAATTTTTTATTTTATTCGCTATAACTTTATTTTTGCTGTACTGCCACTTAATTTGATGTTTAGTTGTTATTCATTATTTCAATTTAATTGCAATCTTAAATTAAAATTTCATTCGTGGCAAAGCAAAATGAATGAGGTATCAGATTTTTAATTAAAAATCACAGCCCTCCATTATTTATTCAATGTCGGAGAAATTGTGACAGTAAGTACCAGGGTAAATGTGATATATGACGTCGTGCACATTGTCACTCGTTCGCTGTTTAAATGAAAACAGAATGGACGTAGCAGATGATTTCCCCGCAATTATAATATCAGTAAGTATAAATCAATAACATTTCTTTTTTACAAAGCTGGCACAATCATTTCATTGCTGCATAATTTTAATTCTAGTCGAGTGGTAAAGTATGAGTTGATAATATTATTAAATATAATGTAACAGTACTTGTGTAATTACAGGCAGAAAAATAAAGAGTTAATTTCACCATAAAAAATTGGATTCCAACCTCAGAAGACAATTTATGAACGTACTTGTGATAAAATATGAAATAAATGTTAAAATAAAGTACTTTTTCCTAAAAAATTATTGGAATTTTTACAGATTTATTGGAAAATATGACTTTTGTTCCCTAAAAAAAAAAGTGAGAAAAGGATGCCTAATAACTCCCTAGTCTCTTTCTGTCGTCACTTTCGTCACCTTTACTTTTTCCATCTTCACTATCCCGAAATAATTGGTGGAATTAACTCTCCAATAGGACACAGCTATTATTGGATAAGTGGCTCTATTCTTGTCGCATTTTGGTTGACGGACCGTGGTAAACAACTTATAATCAATACCGATTTAGGTAAGGGGTTTCTACAGTTTGTAATGTCAATCAGAGTAGAACCGAACTTGACAACGTTCGGGAAACTTTCCGATAAATTATTTAATAAATTAAAAATTCTACGCCGGCGAAGTTCCGGTTCTGGATTATTTACTTGCTTGTAAAAAAGTGTAAATCAATACTTGGACATTATTCAATTTCGGGCAGTAGTTTCAAGGAACTAAAGCCAAAGTTGAGTCGGACCTGTGGATAGCTTGCTAGAAAATTGATATTTATATTATTATTATAACGATTACTTGCCCTAAAGTTATTCTATTACGATCGGTTATTGCTTTAAAGCGTAGCCGATGTTAAACTAACGACGAGTGTTGCAGTTTCAATTACAAATATTTCAACATTATATACACCCGCGTGGAAAAAACATTGTGGCAGAGTCTATGGCAGCACTGTGGCTAAGACTGTGGCATGCGGGAGCCCACAGTCTTGGCCACAATAAGCCACACATGTTGCCGCAATGGATCGAC
>JABFPN010001489.1:0-28759 GCA_022817305.1 Leptoteleia sp. ZL-2020 | reverse complement strand
ATCTACCGAGAGAATCTGATATCATTTTCTTGAAATTCAAATTTTGTTTATTTTGAAAGAACTTACCTGTTTTTAACGCTCTCACACGGACTAAAGCGTTCAGTGTTATATTAACGAATTTTTTATGTAGTGTAGAGGCAATAAACCAGATTGCACACACTTGATATTAAATTTTGCATTCCATCTTGCATTTGACACTTATCTAAAAAAAAATTTCGGACGTAAATGTGATAAGTTAGAAATATATATATATATATATATAAAACATAACATGAATTAAAAAAAAGTTATATAAAAATATACGTTTATTATTCGTAAAATTAAATTCTTTATATATCAAATACTATTTATTTATAAAGTGTAATTCATTTCTGTTTTTCAATTAATTTATGTTTTCAATTGTTTAATTAAAGCATAAAGATAAATAATCTTTTTAATAGAAACTGAGTAGTGATGCAAAAAATACATATAAGCCCCATAATTTGTTTTAAGTACAATTACAATATGTATACATAATTTATTTTATATAGGTCGATGAACCGCATTTGCATCCAGCAAGTGGCAGTACTCAGCCTCCTCTTTTACCATTCCCACCAGGTGAGGAACGTGGTCCACCACCACCACCACCACAAAACTATAATCAACCACCTCCCAATATTCCGCATAATGCTCCTTTGCTGCCTGATCCATACATGGTTCATAGAATACACATGTATCCTCACCAACAAGGGCCACACTATGCTCCGCCGAGATATGATAGACCTCCTTACCAGCAGCAAAATTATAGACCCAATCAACCAATTAGAAATTATAATGGGCCAAGACCCATGAGAGGAATGCATAATCGTGACTGTAAGTATTTTCTTAATTAATATGTAAATAATATTTATTTATGTAAATTATTTTACATGTGTTATTTAGAATATTATTAATTGTTTAAATTTATCTAATTACTTATTCTTATTTCATTTATAGTTGGATACAGAGGTCATCAACAACCCCCTCCGCCTGGTTTGGGAAGAAACATTCACAATGGAAATCAAGGGTATGTAATCATTGTCATTTAACATTTGATATTAAATTTAATAACAATTATCGATGATAATACTGGAGAATTAAATATTTATTAATATAATATTTATTTATCTGCATTTTATTTAATGTTCATTTATAAATAATACTAATTTATATATTATTATTAAAACAGTGTAATTGATGACCCCCTTGAAGCATTTGAAAGGATGCTAAGAGAAAAGGACGAAAGGGACAGAAGATTGGGCAAACATCGTAGACGAAGCAGAAGCAGATCGAGATCACGTAGTTATTCCCGGTCTCGATCACGATCATTTGGTCGCAGATCCCCAACACGACTCAGCAGGTCTCGAAGTCCTTTACCAAAAAGAAGATCTCCACGATCTCCGCCTTCTCATAGGCAACGCAGCCGTTCTCCTAAACGTAGATCAAGAAGCGGAAGTTTCACTATGAGCAGGTAAATTTTAAGTTCTTCAATTTGTTCCTTAAATATTAATTTAATTTGAATATAGCGGCTACGAACACACAGATTTTAAATAATGCACAGAAAAAATATAATTTGATAAAAAAAGGAAGACTGAATTGACAATGAAGAATAATTACAAAATAAATAATGCAACATTCATGAAAACATCTGCATAAATAGTGTACGAAATGTTGCAAAAAATAGAGGGTATAAGAGTTTCTTGTTTATTTGCCATAGATCTCGATCATATTCTCGCAGTAAGTCACCGAGAGGTTCTCTCCCTCGGGACAGAGACAGAGATAGGGAGCGCGATCGCGATCGCGATCGAGATAGAGATCGTGATCGTGAGCGTGATCGCGAGCGCGACGCGCCTGCCAGGTATAGGTCGCCTGTCAGATCTCCACCACGGTAAGTTCATTTGACATGAACAGAACAATTTGATCTTTTTGGAATGGTTAAATAAATCAGCATGCCAATGAACACGCCTTCTGTATGCACTGCATAGTTTTTATTCTGTTTTAAGTCACTCTTTTTATATACCTCTTTGCTTTTACAAGTACTAAAATAAAGGTTGCGTATCGTACAAGCACGCTGCCTTTAAATTTTTTTTTCAAAAGCACAACTTTAATTTATTAAAGTTTTTTGCTTAAAAATCAGTTCATACGAATCATTCATTTTCTCTTAACATTTATATTTGGCGCGGATGCGCGTGCATTTTATCTAACAACTGCAATTTCACGTTAAACTTTATTTTTTAAAAATGATGAATATAAGGGAAAAGGTATAATGGCATATATTCACTTAATAAATACACTGAAAATATTTGGGGATTACCATAGCTCCTGCATGAATAAGAAACATATGAGGAGTATTAGCTTTGACTATGATGATGAAAAGTGCCACAATGATCGAAATGAGCTTGGGTATATGCATGATTAAATGCATTATATTTTCAATTAAGAATTTGAATTTTATTGTAACTTTTCATTCCATTCTGACTCAAGAATGAAATTTAATCCTAATAATGTATTACAGTGAATGTGACTTTATATTTATAATAACATTCAAAAGATTTTCTGTGTATTAGCTTACATTTTCATCTTGTTATGCTTATTAGGAAAAAGTAGCGTTCCATGTATCTGACACAAGCTATTTTTTTATAACTATAGTTAAACTTTTATAGATTAGTGCTTTTTACACTATTACTCTTTTCATATTATCTTAAAGTTGAAATTCTGTATTCATGAAAAGTAATTTGTAACATAAAAATTAAGTTTGTTAAAGTTTTAAAACAAGAAAAATTCAGATACATTCGTATTCAATAATCCTGGCAAAATTGTTTAAGTTGAAAATTTTAATTTTGTTTCTGTCACTTCTGCAAGAAAAGCACGGTTTTGATCCGTTTATTGTATTAGTAAAACATGTATTGGGAAAAATTATTTCTGAAAATAAATTACATTTAATTTGATAATTAGTAAATAATTATAAGACATTTTTTTTAAATATATAATCTGTAATGAAAAATAATATTTTCCAACATGTTCAATGTACATAACATAATTTTATCTCGAATCCAAATTATACAGTTCTATTTATTGGAATAAATTTGATTTAATTTAATTTAATAACATTTTTGACTCAATAATTAAGTTAATAATGGGCATTACAGGTTCCACAAAGAAAGGGAACGAGAAAGGGATCGTCCACGATCGCCTTACAATTCGTATCACGATTCTCCAAATGTACACGATTATCAATATCGTGAAAGAGAACGAGATCCTCCAGTGAGGGACCGAGCTCCTCCAAGATATATGCCAAGGACACAAGTATCGCAGCACAACGTGCCAACAACGACTGTCAACTATCCACCGTCGCTGATGCCTACAATGGCACATCTACCATTGGACAGGAAAGACTATTATGATACATATAACAGGTATATTTTTGAACAATGTTATTTAATTCGTGTTCTCGATAAGCAAATTATACACCACCGACAGCGCGAATGCACATTTTTGTGCCCAAAAGCCGTTGTTACTGTTAACACATGTTATCGTTATTCTTATTTCACGTATGTACGAAAATGTATGATCTCGATTTTTGTAAATACCATATTGATAGTGTTCAATCGACTGATTGCGTATCAACGTTTGCGAAATCCACTTGCGTATATTATGATTTAATACTCGCATATGAACATTAAATATGAGTACACATTTTTTAAATGGATTTTTTGAATCAAGAAGTCTACAATGATACAGTAGTGTACGAGTGTCAAGAAATTTGTTGTCAGTCCTTACTGAAAATGAAGTATCAATACAGTCAAGCTTCAATATCTGTCCACTAACGGGACTAAAAGCTTCACAACCTGTCTCGCTAGACGAAGATAGAACATTAACCAATCAGAGTCATATGTTAGGAGTTTGCATAGCGTATCGTACTGAATCGCGTTTAATGTTCAACATAACTTCAAATATTATCTAAACTAACACAATGAGTACCAAAAAGTATCGACATTTCTTAAATTAAATGAAAAATGTGAAATTGTTTATCAAATGGAGAAAGACAAAAGTGTTTCGGCATTAGCCATCGCATTTGATGTATCCGAAAAAACGATAAAAGTTAAATTACATTACAATAGATATTTGATCATACCAAATCAATTTTTTTACTGAGTATATATATGTAAGTAGGATTTTTTTAAAATAAAACAAAAGTAAAGAAAAAATTGAAAATAAATTTTCAGAATGATTAAATGTGAACTGTATAACCAATATGCACCCAAAGTGCCCTAATTTGCTATCCTTGATAAACAATATAGCGGTGGACAGGTTGTGAATAAATTGTGAGGACAGGTTATGAAGCAAGATAGGTTGAGGGGGGACAGGTATTGAAGACTGTATGTATAATTACGTATGGAAACTTAAACAATGAACAGATAGACTTACATGTCGTTATCTGTTTATTGACAACGATTCTACATATTTTAATACGTATTATATATTTGAACATTGTTTTTACCAGAGATGTAACTTTACTCTCTAAAGCGTTATATGTGATAATTTCTCATGTCCTACAGTAAGAAGTATTAATTAATATATACAACTAATTTATTGTGATATACAAAACGCAATGGTGAGAGCTGTGAAATTTTAATATTTATTATAGTGTATCTGGTATGAAGGTACTGTTCACATTCAGATACATTTTTGATTTATTTTTTATATTAATATAAAATAAGTTATTGCGTTAGCATTACGAATTTATGATACACACTTTTATCTGTGATATTTCATTCAGTATTAAACGGTTTTAGTATATAAACTGGCATGTACTATTATTATTATGACTATTATTATTAGATATAGGATAATAATCTTGCATTGCTGATTAACAAAACAAAGTAAGCGAACTTTCAAGAGGTTTCGTATTTCATTATTTTACAATCAGTAATTTATTCTGATTATTTAAACAAAGTGGATATTTAAATTATATATAAAGGTCAGCTGTTGATCTTACTTTTATTTATCATTAAATACCTGTTTACCCTTTACTAAAAAAGATAAAATTATATAAAATATAAAGAGGAAAAAATGAAAACAAACATATACACAAGTTTTTCAGTCCTTAATTTATTAGGCTGAAAACAATTCTAGTCAACACTTTTTGTTGTTCATGTTCATGCAATCGTCTTGCGTTGACACAACTTTCATCACCAAAATCATTTAGCGACATTTGTACAGCATTGAACAGACATTTGATATTTTATGTCGGTCGATAACGTCAAACCAACGTTGACAAAAACAGTCGTTCCAAAATTGGTATAACGTTGCTTCCTAACGTGGTGAGATGACAACAAACTGACATTCCACCGGTGTTTAGAATTATATATCGGCTATTAATGCCATAGTTCCCCTGTAGCACTTCTTTCATCAATGTCCTTGATTTATATGGATATGGTAACGGACTAATATTTCACGTTTGTTAATAATTGACACTGACAACAATGTTGCTCTCCAACTTTGATAAATGAAAAGGTTTATCAACGTAGAATCGATAATTGGACAATATTATTTGCAGATATCGTTAAGTTCGCCACTTTTTTACTTTACGCTACATATAATAGATGTTTGTATGTTGCATTTATGTGTATTACAAACATTTAAACATTATTTATATACTTTTAACTATAAAAGTTCATTTTTTATTCAATTAACAAAGATAATATTATCTGTTACTACGATTATTGTTAAAAGAGGGTAATCATTTTCTTTTATTAATATATTTATTTATGATAAATGAGAATAAACACCATAGAAACTTTACAAATAAAATAACGTAAAGTCAATATTTATCATTAACTTCAGACAAACTAATTAAAAGTAAAGATTTAAATGATTTTTTCTTTTGATTTTATTGAAAATAAAAACATAAGAATGTTTATAAGTATACATCTTTTAAGTTAAATTGAACTGCTATTTGATTAAAATTGTAAAATTTCTTAATATATGATGGGAATTTAGTAACTTCATTTATAGTATATAAATATGTATATAGTATTTACAGTATATATGTATTTATTTACAGTCATATGTAAATACTTTTCAGGTTTACATTTAATACTAATATTTGATGTTCTTTATACTATATATTTTAATGGCGAAATATAAATTAAAATGTTCTAGTAATCGATTTTATTTCTAGTCAGTGGATAAAATTTGTAAATGTATTATAAAGCAAACAGTTTTTTATACAAGTAATTACAACATTAAGTTCTAATCAATTTCCCATTTAGATAGAAACTATTAATGTATATTAAGTTAGTTTGAATAAAAAATTTTACTTTTTGGATATAATTCTAAACTAAGAAAAATGTTAAAGTAAATTTTAATATAAATTCTATGATTGCAACTTTTTAATTTTCAAATTTATTACTGTTTTTGTACTAAATTAATTAACTCTGAAACTAATTTACATTTATGAAATAATAAATGAGAAACATTTGTTATTTTAAATGTCATTTACATTTCTTTTTTATTTGTGAAGCAAAATTAGGCCAAAAACCATGAATTAGCGCAATTGAAAAAACTTCTTTTATTTAGTTTAATTGTGAAGTTTTATTCTTTCATTAAAATCTGACCTGTTATAAAAGCGAAAAGGTTTTAACATACAATTTGATGTGCTTTATGACAATTATTGTACGTCATTTCATACATCAAATATGAATTTCACTTAAACTTTGTATATACACCAAAAATAATTCTAAACTTATTTAAATTAATGTTTTTCAAACGCAAAGCACTCCAATATTTAGTGCATCGATGTATTTAGCCAAGTATATTTTTTCTTCAGCCAAAATGAATTATCAACACCGTATTATACTAATTTTGTGAAACCGTTAGAAATTATTTTCTAATTTCTAATAATCGTACGCTTCAAAATCTACATTTAATCTTCGACTAATTTCAAAACTTTACTAGGCTTTTTTGAATACTAATACTTTTGGATACAAATGACACAATGTAAAGCTTAAGTCTTGAGATTCAAAAAAACCTGGCAAAGATTGAAAATTCCATTAAATTTAAACTTCGATTGCCATAAATGGTGAATGGATTAATTTAACAAGCTTATTGTGTGCTTTATATATTAAAACTTGTGTTACATAATTATTTCGTGATATAATGCGTTAAAAAAGAGCGAAAGGAACAATGCGTATTTGTGATTGAATAAATTAATATAAGTTTTGCATGTAGTATATGAAAGTGTATTGTACACATTGTTATGTAAATGTAATAAAGAGAGCACAACACAATATTAAATAGAAAAGTTAAGTAAATAAAATGTTAGTGAAGTGAGTGAAAAGAAGATAAAGCGGACATGGATAACCGAAGGAAGCAGCCCACGGCGTCAACGAATCATGACATCGTGACACCATGGTTTCTGATTCAGGTGAATTCAGGGCCAAATCAACATTTGTATCACATCACTTCAAATGTAGCTTTATCTATAATCATGACTTATGAAAGATTCTAAAAATTATCGTTTATCGTAAATGTTAAACAAATATTGTTGATCGCTCAATCACATTTCAAACATTGGACCTCTCTTTTTAAATATAAATCGTAAGTCTGATTTTTATTTAAATTTTGAACATGACTTAATTCCATTGCATTTCATAGAATGGTTATGCATGTCACAATAATTCCCGTACTTTTCGTTTTATTTTTCATGTTATTTTATTTATACTAATAATCAGTAATATTTTCATCTATTTTTTATATGTTTAAGGATTTTAAGTTCGCCAATAACAGAGTTATTGTATATATTGTATATTGTATATAACTCTATTAATGGCGAATTTAAATTCCTTAAACATTATAATTAATATACACAGATGAAATTAAATTCTCTACATATATTCGTTTATTTTTATTTTAGATTTTGTATGGTTATTTTTTCTTTGGTTAAATTTGCCATAGCTTGATGTAATACATGTAAAAGTCAATAAAACTGAAGACATCTATTATTGTACATTAGTATTTTTATAATGACGTATTATGGAAAAATTATTGTTGATGAATTTTATTAACTTTTACATGATTCGTAATTTCTAAATGTTCATTATTTTTCAGCACTTAAACATTGCTTTGCACAAATATAACTATGATGTATAATTATATTAAATATGTAGTTGGTTATTAAAGGTATAATGTTAAACGATTATTTATTATTTATTTTTTTATTTGTTTTTTCGTGATTAATTCTTTCTATTTTTTTATATTAACGATTTTTTGAATAGATCTTTGTGTTTAAGATTACAACTCAAGAATAAAAGTACTAATATAATAATGTTTATTTTGCAATTCAATACATAAATAACTTCACCATTGTTAATAAAATTTCTATTTGAATTGTAATTTTTTTAACATGAATTAATTCAAATTTCTTTTTTTATAATAAAAACATCCCCTCATATTTAATGTGTAGATTTTTTCAGGTGTAACTTACATCACGTGATACATTTTTATGATATATATTAAGATAATAGTATACAAATTATACTCATAATTTTTAGAATCATTATTAATCTAACAAACGAGTTTTAATTAGGACGTCCAATGAGTATTTTAAATTTATTTATGATTTTAACTTTATAATGAGCAGTTCATTTTTTATGATAATTATATATATTAACTGTTTTAATTTTTTTTTCTACAGGAAATGTTTATATCACTGATTAATGCTAAATTGATGTATTCTCTATAATCATAACACTAACAATTTTTTTAATCTGCAATATTAACCTTCATAAAAAGTCCAAAACTTGTTTTTTAGAATGGCTAAATCAAATTAACAAAAATTGTTAAAGAAAACAATGTGATGATTCATGAATGCAAATGTTGATTTAATAATTTTTATTCATTATTAATAATATATTTTTCTTGCGCGGTGGTTTTCAGCGGAGCAAAGATACGCCAGTAACTCTTTTGAATTCTTATCTATAATTCTAATTTTTTTCTTGGTACATTAATAAATGAAAGCAATCAATCTAGCGAGAAGGTGTAATAGTTTCAAGTACTTTGAATAAAATAGTTTCATTAAATTGCAATTTGTCCAGCGGAGTCAAAACAATTCTCTTTTGGCATTAAGTATGAAGATTCTCTGGTAAAAAATAATAAAGGTCGTAACTTACTTTGCCTTTCTGGTAAATTCAATTGGAGCAGTTCCATTAATTGTCAACTAGTGCCCACGTAATTGTATCACTATAAATGTTTTATCCTTTTTTGTCAACAGATATTCAGAAGCTCCTCAACGATATGGTGGTAGTCCTTCACGCGAATCAACGCATAAACGTTTTGATGATGTTGCTCCTCCCGGTACAGAAGGTTATTATGAGTTGCCTCCACCAGGAGTTGATCACCCTGAACGTAGAGATAGGGAAGAAAGAGATGCTGCTTTGAAAGATGACAATGATGATAGAGATAGAGCAAGGGATGATAGGTAAATAAATATTTTAATTTTACCATTTTTTATTTAATATATATTGAACAAATTGTTAATGGTTTTCGACTGTATTTTTTCGTACAACAGACTAAATTAAATATGCATTAATACATTCTTAATTAATGTTTCGACCTTTTTTGTGGTCAGTACTGTGTAACACAACAACTAGTAAACATAGACAAATTATCATGTGACAATAGTTACGCGCATCTCTGAAATTATTCAGAGATAGTTTTAAACGTAGAGTATAGTAAATCAAAACATTTAGAAGCGAAAAGTTTTGACCATTGTATTATAATTTGTAGAATTCACGATAGAACGCGTAGAAATGACCGTGAAAGAGATGAGAGGGAAAGGCCACCTATCAAGGAACGTGATGATAGACCAAAAGACAGAGAAGATAGAGACCGAAGAGATAGAATTAAAGAACGTGATGATAGACATCGTCGAGACGATGATTACGATAAAGAAAGGTAATTATTTATTATGTCTACCTAATAAATCATATTTTCATTTAATATATTGTCTTTAATTGACAATTTGAAAAACAATTCTCTTTCTTCAAATTTTATATTAACATTGAAATTATTTGTTTCAGGTACAGAGATGAAAGGCATTCACGAATGGACGAGAAAGGCCGCGGTCGTGAACGTGAGAAACGTTCTCGTGAGTACGATGACAAAGATCGTGATCGTCATGATCGATATGATCATCATTCAATGGATCGTAAAAGGAGTAAGAGAAGTAATAGTCCTTACACCCAGAAGTCAAAGAGTGACCACAAAGATTCGTCACCGGAACGTAGTAGAAAGAAGGAAAAGGATCATGATGACAAATCCGATGAGAAGAAAAAGGAAAAGAAGATTAAAGACAAGAAAAAGAAGAAGGATAATGAAGATAAGAAGGAGAAAAAGAAGAAGAAAAAGGAAAAGAAGTCTTTGAAAGAAGCGGCTGCTAAAGAGGAACATCTGAAAGTGTCTGAAAGTGATACCACCTTTGAGGAAAAGCGCAAAGAAGAAACGAACGCGTTGCTCAAAGTAGAAAGCATTAAACCAGAAGAAACAAGTGACATACTGGAGAGCCAACCTCACTCTCCCCCTCATCAAGAGTTTCATGAAAAACCTCTAGTAATGAATCCAGAGCCTCCAGAGTTTGTAACTAATCGCATAAGCCCTAATAATATGGAGGGCACCGAATTCGGTACGAACCCACCAAATCCTAATTTCAAACCAATTCCAGAGCTTAAGAGCGAGTTAAAACAAATTGACAGTTTGTATGGTGGTCTGGATGACACCGAAATCGCAACAGTTATTGCTGAAAAGTATACACTGTTGCCAAAGGCAGATAAAACAGAGCAAGAACATGAAGAAACGGTGGAAAATCCGGAAGAAAAATTGTCAGAAAAGTCACCTAAGAAGGATGAATTTTTGGCACCAGTACCGGAACTTTCAAAATGGGAACGGGACGAAACTTCAGAGAAAGTAGAAGGGATAACGGGATCACCAACTGACAAATTAGATTCCGATGATCCTAAATCGTCAAAAATGGTTACTTCAGAAGTATTGAAACGTGCAGAAAACGCGATCTTCCAGAAAGCCATAAATGCGATAAGACCGATTGAAATTAAGAAGATCAGTGATAGTCGTAAAATGTTGTATCAAAATCCCGAACCGAAAGTAGTTCAAGAAACTGCTGACCCGGCCAGAAAGAGTGTTAACGTAACTATCAATGTTGGTAGAAACGAGCGAAACGTAGAAATCACTGAGCCCGTAAAGAAAGCGAAACTTGATCGTTCAAAATTCAAACCAGTTCCTGAGTCTCATTCGCCGACCAGATTATCTGCAAAAGAACGATTGGGAGAAAAAATTGACGACGAAAAAGAGAAGAAAGTAAGTCCAATAAAGAGCTTTTTAGAACGAAGAGACATTATAACACCGAAAACCGATAATTTACCACGAAGCAGACCTGAGAGAAGGGTGTCACCTTTGATGGAGCGACGAGTGGAACCACCGTTAAATCTACCAAATAGTGATAGAAAAGTATTCCTAGAAGAAAGGAAACGTGAAAGATCGGATCGTCGATCGCAAGACAATAGAAGTTCTCAAGTAAGAATCATGAGGACAGAAAGGGGACGAACTCCGCCGATGACTTTTAAGCGGGTCGAACCTCCGAAACTGATTCCGTTCTCGAAGCACAGTAAAGACGATGAAGATGATAAGAAAAAGAAAGAGAAGAAAAGTCGAGACGAGAGAAAACGTAAGAAGGACCATCGAAGTAGAAGCAAATCAAGAGATAGAAAAAAGAAGAAAGAAAAGAAGCATAAACGCGACAAGGATAAGTCTTTGGAGAAAAAACAGAAACATAAAGAAGTTCCAGTTAAAGAAAAAGTCGAAGAAGAAGTGGTACCGACTGCAGCTGTAGAGACAGAAATTAAGAAGCAACGTCGCAACCCTAAACTCGTGTCCGATCGCAAGAGAAGTTTGTTGGACGAAGCAAATTTTGAACCAGACTACTCAGCTTCTGAGACTGAATCCGAAGAAGAGAAGATAACACCACTTAAGAAGCCAAAGTTAGATGAAAGCGAGGAGAAGGAAGAAGCAAAGCCCAAAAGACGTTCAAGGTCGAGTAGTTCAGATGACGATTCTTCGACGTCTGACACTTCCTCGACGGATTCTTCTAGTTCCGATGAATCGCATAAGAAACGTAAGAAAAAGTATAAGAAACATAAGAAACGTAAGTCGACGCGTAAGGATTCGAGTAGTGATAGTGATGGGTACTCAGATTCATCGGACTCTAGCTCGGATGAAGAACGACATCGCAAGCGTTCAAAAAAATCTAAAAAAAGCAAACAAAAGAAGAAGAAGAAGTCGAAGCATAAATGACGCCACTAGAAAGCGCAGTTAACGCGCACTAGTTTGTTACGTTTTCAGTGTTTCGTGACTGACTGATTCGCGCGTTGTTCTGTTAATTGCACAGAACAATTTTTTATGTTATTATTTTTTATTTGACATCATCTATTTCTTTTTTTGTATAGAAATATCATTCGAGTGTACCGGTGTCACTCTCTGGCCTTTTTGTATTTAAAGTTGATCATATTTTAGCGAATAAATATGATCGAGTAATCTCACGCGAGTTAGCGTTTTACCTGTATAGTGTACGCCAGAGACGTAAAAATAACTTTAGTCAAAATGTAAAATATAATTAATGAATACATATAATTAGTGCATTAAAATATGAAATTAATATGAATGAAGTACGGAATATAATTACCTTAATAATTATATTGAAATAGCTTCTTTTAACCAGTAATAGTACATGGTAAAAATGTCCGAAATATATAATATACTTTCATAATGTAATATCAATATATGAAAATAATAAATTTAAAAATGAACTATTTGACTTACTTTTTAGTTTATCACCCTGATTCCTTTTATTTTTAGTAAACTATTTCAATTAGTCATGAATATATGATTTTATTTTATTTTTAAATAAATAACTTAACTATTTAATGCATACAAAAAAGACTGAATTATTTTTTAAAAATTGTTGCATTCAACAATTATACTTGTGTATTGTAGAATGTAAATACATATTAAATCTACTTTAATTGATTAAAATTTAATTAATAAAATATGAATGACAAAGTTGTTTGTAAAGGTATGAAGAAGATTATTGTTAAGTTTTGGACTAAAATATTGAAAGGTGAACAAAAATGCAGAAATGTTTTATTAATTTTCTTGTAAATATTTATTGCAGAATATCAAGTAAGTCCATGTACATTAAAAGTATAACAATTTTTATTTTAAGATATATGATTTAATCATCATAATAATTAATCAGTTTATATATGCGAAAGTTTAATTAGTTATTACCTTATATAATACACGCTGGAATTTGGCATTTTCATAATTATAATACTTGAATTAAATTTGAATATAGTTTCTTCTATTTCACAACATTCAATCGTTTGAAAGACTCTAATAAACTGAATAGTAAAGGTAAATGTTCTGTTTCTTCAGAATCTTTTATTTTTAAGTCTTGAAGGATAAAATTTCGGTCCAATGGCTGCTTTCCCATGTTACTTTCTGGAATAATTATAATACAACTAGATCGTATTTTAATTTACAAAATAAATATTAGTTTTATACCGATTATCAAAAAAAGTGTTTAAATCTACATTGTAGTTTGTAATTATGATTATAAATACAAATACTATATAAATAAATTATACCAAAATATGTAAATATAATATAATTACTGTTATAATACAATTTGAAAGATAACAACAAATAATTAAAATAACAGTAAAGATCACTCAACAATAATTGTCAATTTAACTATTTATTTTTTTTTGAATATGTTATAGAATAGTAACAGTAAATCTTTGATAAACAACATTATTTAATTATTATAGAATTTAGTTCAATCTTTGACATCTTTAATTCAAGGGAATTATTTGTATTACTAATGATAACTTTTAATACCAGCAGCAAATATAGTAGATGTATATAGATATCCAATCCACTCAATGTATTCTCTAATAAGTTCGTTCAAAATTAAAACATTATGAGGTAACTTTGGGGTCTTGGAATTTTTTGATTTACTACTTCCATCTAACAATTTCATGATTTCTGTTCTCATTTTAGCTTTCATGGTAGCTAGTTGTCCACTTGCCTCCATAGATTCTCGAACAGCTGCAATGTTAACATTATTAAATTTCATTATACAATTTTACTTTTATTTAAGTGGTAAAATTTATGTTTTAATTTACCATTTATTAAGTCTCTTTCAGTTGCCATTTTTAATTGCATTTAAGTAGCATTAAAAGTTTTTCATGCTTCACTTCTGCATTTATAATATAATTAGTTTATCATTTTTCTTATCAACTGTTTAGTTGTTTCAATTGAATTTTTATGCAAAGAGAATACATTTAACAGTGCTTGTAAAGTGATGTCAAGTTTGTATACAAAAACACGTAGTTTCGTTGCCTTGGCAACTGCTTAACAGCATGTCAAAATGCTATATGCACAGAATTAGTGTATTTTCAATTTATCATAATATTATAGTATAGTTTTGGATTTGATGAGAAGAGCGCACTGTGGAAGCACTGGGAGAATGTATATATCTGTAATAAGTGATATTTGGTACAAACGTATTCGTAAACAATGCGAAACAGAATGTAGAAAACTGTAACGTCGATAAGTGCTCTGTTTCGCATTGTTTGCGAATACGCTAGTACTAAATATCACTTATTGCAGATATTTACATTCTCCCAGTGTTTCCGCAGTGCGCTCTTCTCATCAAATCCAAAATTATACTATAATATTGTGATAAACTGAAAATACACTAATTCCGTGGATATAGCACGTTGACACGCTCTTAAGGTGAAACCTCAGGGCTACAGTCACGGAGTTAGTGTCCTTCGTAATAAAAAAAAATTTATTTAGTATTTTATGATGTACGGGCCAGAGCAACATTCTGTGAACTTGGAAAAACAAATTTCAACTTATATTATAAAATATTACATATTTTTATATTTATTATAAAGGACACTAACTCCGTGACACTATCACTTTTTCCTTCTTTTAACGTGATGCCGTAAGCGTTAATCACTAGATTAGGGTATTTTTTGTTTGATATTAAAAATATATAGAACTAATCGATGTTATTGTTTCAGCACATTTTTTCAGTTTGAGAGATTATTTAACATTGAAACAACTGCATGTTTGTCATTAATTTTGAGCGAATTTATTGAACGCGTTTTGTTGCTCTTGAACCGTTGGTATTATTGTGTGTCGATATAACACTTTGTTGGTAATCAGTCAACAGTCCATTTCTCATTCCAGATGATAATAAACTTTTTGATATCATAGAAGTTACCAGCTCAGAGGCTCATGCAGAGGAATGCTGGGGAGTCCCATAGAAAGTGCATTTGAGCTGGGGAACATTCGTAGTTGCTGCCATTGATACGTCGCTGCCTGCTGTTCAAATAGTGACGGTCTTTGCCGCGCAGGTAGTAACTGTTGCAGCTCTTGAGATGTTAACACTGGAGGATATTGAAATGGCGGGATTCACAGAAAGGTTGAAGTTGATGGATCTAACTATTTTTATAATCAAATATTTTATTTCTTACTTAAAATGAAATGTCAATCGCACGCCAACTCAAAATGAACATAATTCATTTCAACAATGAATGCTAATATAACTTGATATGTCAAGAAATTTTTTCCGACACTTAAAATTTTCAATGACTTATTACATTTTTCGTCCGAAATTTTTAGTCAACATCAATTTCGGATGAAAAATGTAATAAGTTATAACTTAATATGTTATTTATTTCATAAAATAAAATTTAAATCAAATGTTCCAAAAATCTAACTGGAATCCTACATAGGAATTTGACACCAGAAATTAGTTAATTTCCTAGGTAGGTTCCTAGGCAGTTTTAGATTGTTTGCTATTGTTTTGTTTTTTGTTTTAACATTAATTTTAATAAATGAAACCATTTAATGTGCTTATGAGAATACATTTATTGAAAATACCTAAAAGTTTATTTAATTTATTCAGTATATTTTAATCCGCAATTTTGAGCCGTCTCTAAAATGTAGTTGCATTCTAATGCAAATTACGTTTGACTTGAAAATAGTCCAATTAAAGTATATAATTGGTACAATTTACGTCCAAGTGATGCTGCTATTATGCTTAAGCTGTAGGCTGAAAGATCAATAATATAGCCTTCAGTGTTTGTAGCGCACATCTTCGGTCACTTGCTTGCCAGATGGCGAGAGTATAATTTTGACGTGATTAGAAGAAACAAGCTGTTGTTACGACTACCGTCGACACTGGTGTAAGGTGGTAAAACCACTGTCAGAATTTAATAATGAATTTCACGAGCAAAGTGTTCATATTTTACTGCGCCATCTGCGCAAATGCCTACGGATTCATTCGATTATATTATTTAAGCTTTGTTAAAACGTGTCTAGCATTAAGCGTTCATTATTATATTTCATACTGGTACAATGGTTCAAAATTGCCTTCTTCCGGCATAATACATTGCACTTTGCAAAGACAGATTGTTTATTACGTGAAATCTGCTTTTTGAGTTTTAGTTAGTAAAAGATTTAAGACTTTCTCTGGTAGATTGCTTAATTTTAATAATTTAATCAATATACCTATTATTTAATAATATATACTGTTAACAATTTTAAGCTTCACTGAAAATTCCTGTCCTTTTCATGTACATACTTTTGTTTGAAACGGTATTGTCTAAAATTAAAAAGCAATATTATACATTTAATGGAAAGGCATTTTTAAATAAGTATAACCTTTTAGAACAAAGGCTATATTAGTTAAAGAAAGTAATAAGAAGGGGAGGAAAAATGTAAAACAAATGACATTTAAATTACTTGTGCCACAGTTTTGTGGCAAACAAAGTCTGAGTCGGAGGTTTAAAAAATTAATTTTACACTTGGATGTTGAGACCGGAAATTACCAGAAATTAATATGAAGCTTCAAATGTTTTTCTAATATCTGTGTTTGCAAACGCAGAAAACCCGTTAGTGGTATTCCAGAGATAAGGTATGGCGAAAGTCATTAAACGTATGAAAACAAAACGAATATATAGATAATGAGAATAGTTGAGTACATAGGATATGTACAAAAAGGACAAACATTTCAATGTAGCAAAAGGTAAAAAAAAAAAGACTTGATGTAATTGAGTGGATATATGTTTATTTTTATGTGGGTATATAATTTAAGTAAGTTTTATATTTTTTTAGATTCTTAGAAAGAATTTATTGTGTTTATGAAAAACTTTTCAGACATTTTCGTAGGGCATGTATCTATTCATTCATTCTAGTATCATAAAAATGAAGATATGAACAGATTCTAATCAAATTTCTTGTCGTAATTAAAATGTCATGGCCAAAATATTGTACTCCATCAATTTGATTTTAATTTAATTTAATTCCTACAATTGTAAAGGATTTGTTATTTTGATAAAATTCAATAAAATTTTGTATAATTATATCAAGAAATAGTTACTCATCGTCATTTGAAAATAATTCAAACGTCATTTGATGGTTAAAATTTGACAATATTTACATACTTCCAATGTTCATAAACCAGTTTCTCAAAATATAATAATCTCTGAAAATAAGTTTGTTGCAAATTAAAATTCAGTTTACTTAAAACAAAACTAGTACTTGTTTTTAGATTATAATATAAATACTTTTTTTCTTCGTATAAATCGGAACTTATTCATTCGATTAGTCTATGTTTACACCGAAAAAACTAATGACATAATATAAACAATACGCAGTTGATCCTACGTGGTGAACTAGTAAGAATTATGCTTTGAATACAGTAAACAGTACTCTGTCGGTAAAACAGTCATATAATTTCGGTAAAACAAAAGAAGGTGCACTGTTAGGCCAACTTAATACATGTTGATCTTACAAATGTTGTCCTATGTTGAGTGAATGCTGGTTTGCTATGAACTGTCCAGCTTTTTTTTCCCGTGTATGACCAACTTATTAAGTTGCTTTATTTATTAAGTTTTTATTTTATATAAATTAAACTTTGTTGTGCTGGTTAAGAAGGTTTATATTGGATAACATTTTTTTATCATACTGTAAAAAAATTTGCATACTAAAATTGTACGGTTTTCATGTGAATGCTAGATTATGGATGCCTGATCTTTAAGTCCACCTGGAATCGATATTCGGAAAATACAGGTACGTGAATGCTTTTCGTAAATTTAACGTAATTATTTCTGCATGCAATTTTTATCTAAAATTAGTAAAGGAATAAACCATTCGAAATTCAATTACGGCATTAATAATTATATTAATTATATTAATTCAGTTATATAATTTAAAATAAATAATATCTTATTGTATTATATAATTAACGAAAGTTATTTAATTAAATTGCCTAATGTGTATCAATTGTGTGTTTAATAACACATTCTGCATACAATTATACTGAGAAAAAAATTAATTTTGAATGAAAAGTTTACTAGTTTGGCGTTATATTGCAGAATAACATTATATGGTAGGTTAGCGACATCCAACGGACGAAACATAAAATAAAAAGTTTTTTTTATTAATTTTTAATATTCTTTTCTCTTCAATGTTACTCAAAATAAATACCTCCGTCCCCAAATTTTTACGCAATAATAAGCAACTAATATCATTAAACCATTTGTATATTAAATCAATATACTTCTTCCTACGAAACTATGCAATTTAAAACTACATAATCCAATTTAACTATTCGTAAAATTCCTAAAACCGAATAGCTTCCGCAAATTTTCAGTTTCCTCGATTTGATTTCCTCCCGAAAGAAAAATAATTCCCCCAAAATTATCGACAACTTACAAAATCTAATTACCACTATACGGATTCCGCTCAATTATCGCGAACAAATAGAAAATCAGTGGGTGACCAATTTCGGTCTCGCCCCCTCCCCCTCCATGTCCTAGGGGAAAAATGGCGAAAACGTTCCCTCCCTCCCGCGCGATTTTCGGATTTTTTTTTTTCGGCGCGCCAAAGAGGAAGCATGTCGGTTCGCACGCGGTGAATTCGTATTACACATAATTGGGCAAATAAAAATGGTTTGTAAGGACGACGCGTCAAACGGGAGACGATTGCAGGATACGCGCGCGCACGCGGCGGTGGCGGCAGCGACGGCAAAAGAGCGACGAGGACGGCGCGATCGAACGGGCCGGGAAGGGAGGAATAGCGGCGGGGAGGGGGGGCGCTTTAAGACAACGAATCCGAGGGAAACGCGAGCCACGGGCAGTCTGCGCACAGACATCGATCTTGGTTGACCTTGCGCTATGCGCCAGCCGCAACCGGTGTCACCTCGCCGTTTTCCCCAAATTAGTCGAATCCCTTTATGAATGACGGTATGCGATGAAGTGAACGTAACGCGGCACTGCTCGCACTTCCGATTCCTACGTAATCGCGCGAGTGAACCACGTCCGATAAATCGATTCCGCTTCCGGCGAAACCCGGAAAATTTCGCGCCAAGGTATCGCCGGACGTTCGGTAACCCGCGAACCGTGTTTGGCAATAGTCGAAACACACCCCTCCCCCCTTCCGCCCACTTCCGTACCGTTCCCGCGCACCGTCAGTGACATTTGTGCCGTTATTCCACTTTTACGGAAGGAAGTGACTGTAAGCGGCCGTTAATGTGCTGAGAGAAGGATGCTACGCTAATTTAGCGCTCGCGACTTGTAAGTACCAGGCGAGTTCCTGGAATTTCTACCGGCAAAACAATTTCAATGGCTTGACAATGCTTCACAGTTAGTTTATTTTTTTTTTGCCCCGTGACATTTTTTCACGGTGAAATTAATCGACTTTTACGGTCGGGCGTTTTGATTCTCGCGTAAAGGGCATTGTTGTTTTCGCGAACAATGTTTTTCGGGCGCAATGATTTGATAGTAATTGTCCATTTTTTAAGCAGTCTTGCCAATTTTAGAATTTGAACAATTCCTTCGTTTGTTTCCATTGAAGAAAGATCCTCCAATTACATTCTTGAAATATAAATTCTTATTTAAAACAACAAACTATCTGTTTCCGAGAATTTTAACTTAAAATAATAACAGTAAAAACAACAAATGTTATGTTATTGCATTTCAAAATACGGTAAACACAATATTTTGTTTCTTTGTAAATAAAACTTCGTGGAATAATTTTTAGTGGCATGCTTTTATTATGTAATAAAAACATTGTTGTAAAAATCAATTTTTAAGAAAGTGTGTAGAATTGTAGTAGATTTTATGTATTATATTGTAGTAGATCTATATGTATTATATTGCCTAAATAATACTACTTATTGAAATGGAATGAAATAGATATAATGAAAATTAGAAATAATCCCAATAAGAGAAAAAAAAGAACATTAGACGTTACATTTGAACAAAGCATGACTCTTGCTTGCATCTAAAATATTGATCAACCATATTAAGTATACATACACGACTGTTTGATGATATTGAACCGCTTAATGGTTCACACATTGACTATTTCTTTTGCAAAATACCATTTCGCACAGCTGCAGTAATCTTAATACAAAAAGAACGTATCTGAAATTACATCCTGCGCGTTTTTGATTCTTTCATGTTTCTGCATTAAAATGTGCCTGATAATGCGACGAAAATGTAGGACAAAACCACAAAGCGAATTTTAAAAGCCGCAATACTTTTCAACGCGCACTTGCTTACGAAAAGGAAAAAAGGTTCCTTTTCATTCGGCTTTATTTCGTCCGACAAAATAAATGTTTTCCAAAAGGAAAAAAAAAAAAGAAGAAGGTATTCGAGATGGTTTAATCGCGTGTCGGTATTGCGAATTAAATATGAATCTATAGTGAAAATTGGTCTGAAATAATTTACAAAATACCACATTGAAGAATCTTTCGCGTTTAAATAAGAACAAGCACGTTAAGATTACAAAGATTGACTGAATATTTCACTCATTAAATATGCATTTTTTTCTTATATTAGCTGAATGTTTATTTCTCTTTCTTCAAGGTGAAATGCAATTATAAAATCATAATTACATTTTACACTCGGAATTAGTACTGTTATTTACAACGTGGATTTTTAAATGTGATTTTTGATTTTGTTTGTTTTATATGTGTATATGTATTTATTAGAAAATGTTTGAGAAATAAAAATAAAAATCTAGTATCACGGCGTGAACCAAATACCAAATAATTATACGTCGGTAGTACCTGTATCGATTTTGGCTTGTTTCTAAGTATAATGCAAATGTGTATTAGAAACATAACAGTGTCACGACGTATTTATTCGAGTGATACAGAAGTTATAGTAATTAAGATACACTGAGAAAAATATCATAATAAAAATTACTGCTTTTAACTGTATTTCAGATGTACATTCGCCTATCAGTAAAAATGACAGCTTTTTAACAGGAAAATTTTCTGTTTCATTTATAAATATAACATTTTAAACTAGTTTCTTTGCTTTTAAAAGCCAGTAATTTTTACTGAAAGACCTTAAAGACACAAATTTTATAGCAGCTTATTGCTGTGTACTTTTTTCACTTTATTATCAAATTATATATTATTTCTGTAATTAAAGTAAATTATCCTCTTTATAGAAGTAACCATAATTATTTTTATTAATTCATTTTGATAATTTAAATATATTACTTTACAACTTATTTTTAAATGTAATCTCTTATGTTTTATTAAATTAAAATTAAAATTAAAATATCAGTTTTTAATAAATCTTACTTAATAAAAATTATTATAAGTGCAAATAGATGAAAATATTATTTGCAATTGATAAAAATGAATTATAAATAGTGATCAATGTGAATTATTGTCATTATTGTAATATTATGATGAACAGTGTGCGGATGATTAAGAAAAAGAAAAGCATTATTTTATACATTAACATAATTTTGCATTGGAATGAAAAATATATATCATCTAACTTAACTAAGCAACAAATTAATGATATATAAAGTGGTGGACCTGTCTGTGAGAAAGTGTCACTCATTCAATAAAATTAATAAACGCGTCACACTTTTTCTCATAATTCTTACAAAGAGATGCATATTCAGAACGTGAAATTAACTTGTCTTGAACACGGTATTTTGAAGAAATACGGTGATAACTCGTAGACATCTTTTCTAATAGTATACAACTAATTTAAAAGAGGAGTCATTAACCTCAGAAAGACTTATACATTATTTTTTTTTAGAATTAAGAACAAGGTCAAATATTTTACATTATTAAAAGTTAAAAGAAAAAAATGTATAAACAAACAGTAAATAATAAAGTCAAATGTATATTCATTAAGAAACGTATTATATCATAAAACTTAATTATTGTTTTAATTGCATTATATTAAAAACAATATAAGATATTGTTTATTCATTTAGAATTATGATATACAAATGTATCTTCTAATTATTCATAATAATTGTATTATTGTGTTTATGTCCAGTACTGTTATTAAATAAAACACTATTAACGCGAACATTTATAGATAATTATAATCTAATTTTATCGTTATCAATTTCTTAAATTATGCGAAAAGTCTTCACAATTTTAGTACAGATAAATAAACTATCGAGTAGGAATTGTTATTATAAATAATTATTAAAAATATAATAGGTTTTTTATCTATAATCATAGGAACTATTAAATGACGTCATACAGTTTTTGAAAAATTAAGTCTTTGCCATTGAAGTCAAAAATAATTCCAATTTAAGTATTTCAATATTTAAGCAGTTATAAAATAGTTTAATTTAGAAAAAAATTAATAAAAGTTAGAACAATTGTCCCTCTTTTAGAATGCAATAAAAAACTACAATAAAAATTTACTGAACTCTTTTACAATGCAACTTTGATTACTGTATAATTGATTAAACTGAAATAAACGTCAATCTTTAAAGTAACATGAAAACTTGTTGAATTCAGTTACATTGATATAAGTTTATTTAATGTGTAATAACAATTTTAACACGTTCCCTCAAAGTAAGAATAAAATAGTTTCAATGTTGTAATATTTAATGGCTTGCAAAACTTGAGTCGAACAGATATACTGTCAAGGCACTCGTTTCATGTAATCTAAACAGGGCCAAGTATGTTAAAACTGAGCCTGACTTTGCATTCCGTGAGTATCTACGGGTCCTGTTCGATTACCGTCTAGACAAACCTACTCAGATGAAACCTACGCGATTCAAAAGTATGTCAAAACTATGCGAAAGTCAATGTTTTATTATAAATTAAATGTCAGATTGATTTTGTTATTTATCCCTTCTGCTCTGAGACAAAAAGTTACGTTCAAAATTGTTATATTGTGTTAAAAAGTGGGGTCAAAGTGCATCTTCCTGTCAGAATTATCATACAATTCAAAAGCAGTTGTGAGAATTGTACGAGGCCCTTATGATTCAGTATTTTATATTATCCAGTTGATATTATTTCATATCTTAATAATGTATAATAAATACAACGTGTAAACAAACTTTGTTTCCACTTTTTAATAGAATATAATAAATTTTAAAGCAACTTTTCTTCTCATAGTTTAAGCAACAAACTGAAATTAAGCAATTTCAATTTCATTTCAATTCTTTCTTGACAAATTTTGAATAATAAATATAATTTACATCTTATTGATATGATCTATATTAAATATAGATTGTAAGAAGATTGTAAACAAGAATTTAGAAATCTATCTTGACTAACTTGACAGAGACTGTGGAAAAAAGTTGTAATTACATGTTTAATTATAAAATCTTTTATCTGGTGTGATTGCAAATCTCGCTTACTAGCATAATAAACAAATTTATTAATCAAGAGAAGGAAATATTTTTTATATATCATATGAACAATATTAATTTCATTCTAAAGTGAAAAAGTTATCTGATGTTTTTTCTTGTTCATAATTTCTTAAAAAATAAATCCATTCATCAGAATATTCATATCATGTAGGGACTGTTATATCTACTATAATTCTACATTATATGTTGAATTAACAAGTATTCCAGAAGTTGTAGAAAATGACGAGTTTTTTTAAATGGGTATGCACGTCTCAAGAATGATTTTGTAATACAAGTTTAACCACTTAATTATGCACACAGAAAAACGTTAGAAAAAAGAATATTATTATAATTCATAATATAATTACGTATTATATATTCCATTAGGATATGGAATGGTATATTAATAAATCAATAATCAAAAGAGATGAAGCAAATTATTAATAATAAGTTTGTCAAATTTTATATTGTACAGAATACAAAGGTGGACAAAAGTTATAGAAAAAAAAACTTCCATATTGGTTGCAAGGATGTCGTGTAAGACGGTTGCAGAACCATTTGAATTCATATGATAATTTTCCATGAAAAAATTTTATATAGGTGGCATATATGTTGGCATATATGGCAACCTATATAAAGTTTTTTTCATGGGCTTTACTGTTGAAAATATGGCAATATATTATATAAATAAATGAAAAGAAAAAAAAACAATTTTTTATTTATAAACAAAGCATAGTTCCTTTTTTTTCACGCAATATCTTTGTACAATAAAAGAAACTCCTTTGTCTAAATACTGAATAGAAAATTTATTCAAAGTAAACAAAATTCTTTAGATTTCTATTCCATTTTCTACTGTTTAGAATATATAGCTGTTTTTTTTTTAATTTGCTGTGCTTAAAACTTTTTCGCAAGAAACTTCTTTGCAATAACAATTAATTTCTTCAATTAAAATAAAAAGAAAAATAAAATTCGAAAACAGACCATATAGAAAGAAGTTAAAAATGAAAAACTTGACTTAAAAACAATCAATTTAATTCACTTTAAGTCATACCTCCGAGCATTCGAATGTTAACAGTTATTTTGTATCGAATATAAAAAGTTCTATGCCCGATGCCTAACATTTGTCCTTTTACGTGAGACTTGTATACGGGGGGTATATCGACGCGTTGCAATTTCACGTACACAAAGTAAAAAGTAATGTGAATTTGTCATATGGTCTTCCGGTAAAGCTGTCAAAGGAAACAAAAACAGTAGTCCTCAAAACCGCTCGCTATTCGCGGTGAATTATAGTGGAAAGTGGGATAAAACGATGCGGACAACTGCGCGCGCCTTGCCTCAACAACCAGACGTGTAAATTCGTATCTCTCTTTTTTTTTATGACACGCCGCGACAAACTATTATTTAAAGCTGGCAGCGAAAAGGCCGCTGAAATTCCTGCAGAGTTGTAAGAAACGGAAGAGGGGGGAGATGCGCATTGCAAAAAAAAAAATTTGAGTGCTTCCAATTCGATGGTAGAATTGATGAAGGCATACTTGAAACAACCATATTCGAGTTAAATCGCCCATATTTATATAGTTGAATTGACTCGATATTCCAATTGAATAATTGAAATTAGTGAAATGACAGTCGGTGTATATCTCACGTTACGAAACAGTGACGTTGGCGCAGTGGTTTAACTTTTAACTCCATGTTAAAATATTTACCTACTGAGTTCAAATCCTAGCCAAGGCGAGATTATGAAAAGATTTTTTAATAAAATTATTAACTAAAATATTTTTCCTTACCAAGTATACATAGAGTTAATTAAACTCAAAAGATATTTTATTTGTATTAATAAAATGAGCTATGCTAAATTATGAATAAGGTTTGGAGGTATTTGACTCAGAAAACGAAGAAACTATGAAAATAGTTTGCGATAAACGAGATCGATCCGACTCAATTGCTATAGCAACATAAAACAGAATGAAAGATTTCTGTTTGGGAGAATTTAGTTGCATGCATAAAACGGACATACTTCTCCTTCGCCTTGGCGTTTCGGCTCTTCCTTTGTGCAAATTACGAATCGAACTTGTAAAATGTTACACGTGAAATTCCGAATTTAGATTCCTCCGATAATTTTGCAGTGCCTTTCTGTCCAATAAATGCAAATTGGAGTATGGAAGCCGAGGAAAATGAAATAAATGGGAATGAATTGAAATTAAACAGAAATACTAATGAAACGAAACAATTTGATCGCTCATAAAAATAAACAGTATAAGAATAGTTTTTTTTTTCGTCACTCGGGGTTTATAACGACATTTCATTCCCTAGGGACTTTTTGAAGAATAACGTTTTTGATTATAATTGAGATTATTGAGATGATATATTGAGATCATAATGAGATAATAATGAAAAAAAAGTTATATGTATATATGTATTTGAATATTTTAAAATTTTATGTAAATATTATATGTTATTATCAAGTTACTACTTTAAATATATTTACCGGATTAGATTTCATAATTATTAAATTGTTATTATAAAATATTTCCTCTGGCATTAATATTAAAATACTCAAAATGTTTGAAAAAATTGCAATCTTTTTTTGTATATTGCAATAAAACAAAAATACAATAAAAAATTATGAAATGCAAATATTATTCATATAGTACTTTTTTAAAGTTTTTTTTTCTTTCTCCCTAATATTATTTGTATTATTATTATTAAACAATAAAATCTGATTTTACAGTATATAAAATTAATCTACAGTTTCTTTGATTGCAATAAAGATTTGCCCGAAGTGTCGTCTCTTATCAAGCGCATATTTACAAACAAAATGTCATCCCGCTTTAGCACGCGCGCGGTAACATCTAGCTTCGATATACAAGCGGCGTAAACTTTCGCCATCGTCTTAATAAAGAAGTTATCGGGCCCGAATCCACCTAAACTCGAGATTTTCTAAGCCCCCTATCTAACCCGCGTAAAAGCAAACAATTGTCTGCGTTCGGTATCGCGTCATAAAACAACCGCACAATTTGCATAAATAAATCCGAGCCGATAACAGATGACGCTCGATCGCCACGGCATAACATTTATGCGTGAAAAGTTATAAAAGGTACAAAGTGTAAAGGCGCGTTGAGACATATTTTATGGTGAAAATAGATACCTCTTTTTTTTTTGCGCAAAAGTATTTTAGTTTGTTGAAATTTATGATAATTTATAGCGCAAATAGTTATTCTTAAACAATAATCTTGAGTTTATTATTTTTCTTAGTAATCATTATAAATTATCTTTGAAGATACATTCCTGTTACTGTAAAATTAAAATTGCATTGTAAAAACGATATAAATTTTATTGTTTTCTGATGAATATTGAATTAAGGTTGTGGAAGAAAAAAATGGCACAGTGAGAGAAATTACGGATGTAATAAAAATTACTGACATGTTGCTCAAGTGGTGATATACTTACAAAAATTAAAAAAAGAAATTATTATCTCAAGTTAGCACGTTTACAACTGTTGTCTGCTTTCAAACAATAATTGTCGATGAACTCATATCTTCTGTTACTTTAAGATAGCTATCTCTAGGAAATGTTCTACAGGCCCAGTACTGGTACAGTACTGTTACCAGAATTACCAGTACTGGTAATTTTGTTTACCAGTACAGTGACGGAATGGTCCCAATAATAGAGTGATAACACTGGACCAGTACCCTATAACTAAACATACCAGTTGTATAGCTATACCCTACCAGTAATCATCCACCCTTGGTCTTGCATTGAACAATTTTTTTAAATCACCAGTACTGGTGCCCCTTAGGTCGACTCTGGCAATTTCCCATAGATATGTTAGTAATTTTTATTGGATCTTTTCTCTCTGTCCATGAAATTCCATTAAATTCACTTAATCTTGTTTTATTTAACGTCGACGTAACATAAGAATCTTAAAGAATAAACCAAACAAATGTATTTCACCCTGAAATTTACAATTTTAGAAATGATTACAGTCGGGGTTATTAAAGTTAAATTTAGATTTCACCTCATGCTTATTTACATATTCGCAAAGTTCAAGTTGAAGTGGGACAATAGATTTTCAGTTTCCAGAACATTCCTCATTCTGGAAACAATCAATAATTCCGGGCAATAAATTATTTAATTAAAATAAAATCAATTCAATTTAACTCAATAATTTATTTACAAATTCGTTTTAATTCAACAAATTCGTCGACGATTACTACATTGACAAAAAAAATCGTTAAGAATTATTATGTTGGGACCTTAACGAGAAGCCGTTTGTACTATACAGGAAAATTGACCATACTGGCATAGTAAAAATTACCGTCTTTTCAAATATTTAGCTGTATTTTACCATAATTTTTAATCACTTAGTTTTCTGTATAATGATATTCTGTAAGTATAATGCTAAATTAGTGAATTTTATATTTAAAATTTGATATTTTTTTCTCTTAGTTTACAAACTTTAAAGTTTAATAACACTTACATGTAATAGATTTTCCATTTACACTGAGAAAAAGGAAATATCATAAAATACTATTTTCTTATATCAATTTAAGGATATTTTGGAAAAATAAATGTTTTTGCTATATATAATAGTAAAATTCGAAAACTATGCAGTACCTTTTAATACAAAAATACTAAGAATTATTTTTATGATTATCATTTTTACTATTAATAACAGCAAAATACTTCATTTCTCAGAGATATCTCTAAATTAATACGAAATGTTTTAAATTTTACTACTACTTTTTTCTCAGTAATCATATTTGTACTAATTTTTAATATAACAATACTTCTATTTGTGATAAATTGATTCTATTTCATGTAAATAGACCCAAGTAAAAAATTCAAGAGGGCATTGACTGGGGCCTCATTAGGCTGTCCGGATTGTATTCCGGGGCCTGAAGTGGCATGCCCAACATGCCCCACGCATGGATGTAATGCGTCCCCAGCTTGGGGG